>JAPYYW010001888.1:0-24679 GCA_030522545.1 Cremastinae sp. A BG-2022a | reverse complement strand
TAGCATTTTCGTTATCTACGGGAAATTTCCGATCGAATAAGGTCTTAAAATCGATAAAAAAAAATTTGAAAAATTTTGCGAATTTTTGAAGGTATACCCAGTGTGACTCGACAAATTTTTTGAAATTTTTTTTTTCGATTTTAAGAGCCTATTCGATCGAAAATTTCCTGTAGATAACGAAAATGTTAATTATTTGGGGCGAAATTGAAAAATTCATATTGAATAAACCAAAAAACTGGATTTTGGATCAGTTTTTATACTAGCGCGATGGCGCGAAGCCTGCTAGTATCTCATAAATGACAAGGTGAAATTGATATTTCTTTTCTTCTTTTTTTTTAACAAAACGCAGCTGATAATGCACTATCTGTTGTTGCTTATCATATATGTAGTTTTAATTTCTTATGAAGATTGAGATTGTTCAAGAGCAAGGAGTAATGGTCTTGGAATTGATTGAAAATGGAAATAAGGAATAAGGAGAGAATGAAAATTACCGTTCTCGGGCCTTCTGTGCCGGTATCAAATTGAGAACTTGGGCAGCGAGGAGGGACCGTTTCGCGAGGCTATCCATTGAGGCCCCGTCAGTTTGGCCAATCGCGTGACACCTGTTCTTGGAGAGAGCATCGTGCGAAGTGGAACGTGGCTTGAGAGGAATCGGAGCGCTTCTTATCGACTCCGGACTCGAGTGCCTCATGGAATTCGTTGGAGAATTCACTACGAGATTGTCTGCCGATCTACGATGCAACAATCTTCGTCTCAGGGACGAAGGTATGTTCGGCGACGTCGAGCCAGACGACGAATTTTCTCCTGAAAAATAATAAATAATTTTTTTTTTAAATTATATTAAGGGTAGTTACTACATTTTAAGTCATCGCAATTTTGACGTTTTTTATTTATTTATATTTATTTGCATCTTTTTTATTATCTTTGATGAATGTTTTAAAAAATACAAATTTTAAAAAATGTTTAAAAAGAGTCCTTAAATTGTTGATTGATACAACAACTATACAGTAGGATAAAAATAGGAAATTTATGGTATCTTATCTTTTAAATAAAATATAATAGTGTTTATTTTTAATGCAAATAACGGAATCTTCAAATATGTATTTTCAATGTTATTACTCTTAGATTGCAAATAATTGATCATACTGCCTCACACGATTCTTTTATTTTCTACATAGTATTATTTTGGTTGTTGACACCTCATATTTAAAATTGGTATCATTAAAACAAAGTAACGGTTTGCAAACAATCGATCAATTTTTATTTATAGTTCCATTACTCGTCGCCAGATTTATTGCGCTCTCGGTATTCGGCCTTGGCAACGATCAACCGTAATTTTCTTAAATGATGATCAATTGAACTTGCGTCACTTACGTATGACATAAACGACGACTTTAAAGATATTTTTTTGTACCTCGTGTATGGAATTCATTTTCCTTTCGTTACGTCTCGATTCGTAAAATTGAGAGTATTTTTCTTGGTAATTGTCAACTTTTTGTCTTTTCTTTTCGTTATCAAGTTACTGATGGTTTCTCGCGTGTGCCTGCACTAAACCGCAGTGAGGTCATACCCGTCTGCTCGAATAAGAAATCCGAGATGTGTTACGTGCTCACAAGGCGAAATAGAAGCGAAAGATTAAAGATAACTCACTGGATAAGAGTTACAGTAGAAACTAGATCTGCATCTTTTGTGCCATTTTTACCTTGAATTTTTTAAGATATCCAGAATGAATAACTCTGCTGTTGATGGAAAAATTCTGTTTTGTTCGGGCGCATTCCACAAATTCGAGTTTAAAAGATCAAGAAATTCATTTTTCATGCGTTTCTTTTTTTAGTCATTTCGAACTTTTGCTCCAATTTTCTTTTTTATTGTCACTTTTTTTAACAATGCATCCAAACAATTTTTTTTGTGGACGATGACCCAAATAGATAATTCCCATACATTAAAAGTGCAGAGAGATTTAAAAAGTAGAGAATTTAATGAAATTTGTTGAACAAGTTCTTTAGTATTTCATATGAGAATACAATTTTTATTTAAATTTTTCTAATTCATAGTTCTCGCCTAATTAGGCATTAAAGTTCATTCCTATGAGAAGTTTAACATACAATTTTATGTAAATTTTGTGAATAAGGATGCAATTTCAATGCAGAATAATTCGAGAATTATTGTGGAAAAAAAATGAACCAAATATTGTTTTCATATTTTAAACTGAATAAAAAATTATCACCAAATTTGATCTAGTTGTCACCATCACTAATGTTATCACCCTCTTCAAGGTGTTTCTCTCTTTGTCCCGTTTTTCTTAGAAATTATACGATAACACTATGTGTTTTCAGAAAATCATTGTTAATCAGTCTTATATCCTAAAATTGGAACGATGGCTTCCATCAAGTTTTTGATATTTACATTGAAAAATGGGTTAGTTGAGAAGATTCTATCGGTTGATCGCCCACGCGCATTTATCTTGCGTGGAAAACCAAACATAATCGAGTGGGATTATTTCCAACATAATTTTTATGAAAATTTACACTGGTGCTCTTTGACGTCATATTTTAGAACGTGTATAAATTTTGATAAAACTTCATCAAAGCTATGATCGAGCTATTTATTATGTAAAATAAAGACTTATAATACATGATTTTACGAGAAGTAATTCTAAAAAATATATTCATAAATATATTCACGAGTTATATGAAAAAATAACTTCACATTTATGTTCGAAGAATATTATAATATTGGAAATTAAAAACAAATGAGTTATTTTTTTTGTAAGAATAACATTTTGTTAAATGGCTGAATTTTTTTATGAAGAATCTTTACGTTTCTCGTAAAACTTGTGAAATTTTTCATGCAATCGATTTAGCCAAATTGGAGAATAAAAAATTCACAATTTTTTTCATTTAATTTTAAAACCAATCGGGAGGTGCAAAACTTTTTTAGTATTTTCATGGTATCTGCATACATATATATAATATAGTATTATACAAATACTCTTCGGGGATATTTATCACTTAAATAATTAATTTTTGATCTTTTTATCGCTAATTTTTGTACACCGCCTAAAAATATTTTTTTTTCTACAAGAAATTTTTAAGTGGTATTTGTTTTTCGCGAATTTTCTACGCAGTACTTGAAACGTTAATTCCATGTAGTCGGTAAAGTTGTTTAGATCGAAATTCTAAATATAACATTGGTGCCAAGTATACTATTAATTACATTTTTTGCAATTCGTACGGTGTATAATGAACGCCACTTGAAGGGGGACAGTTTCCGTGGCGCTTGCCAATTAATCTATCCCACTTCAAGTGGCGCGCGCATTGTATTGCACTACGTATCCTTGGCAATTTTTCGATTTTGGATATTCATTCAATTGCAATTTTTCATGAAGAATCGCTTAAGCTAGGAGTCGCGTGAAAATCGTTTAAGACAGAATTTCTTGAAAATGTGCACAAATCTTCTTTGAGGTCATGTCAAAATGTATGCCAAATTTTATGAAGCTTTTTTACCATGTAGTTATCGAGATATTAATTTTTGACAGTCATTACTGACAGTCATAAAAGTGGCAATTTTTAAAAATAAATATCTTTATTACCACATGTTAAAGGTTCTCTACAAATTTTACGTACATGTTAATATGATGTCAAAGAAGATCAGTAAAAATTTAGAAAATATTCTGTCTCAAAAAAATTCAAGTGATGATTTTACATTTATATTGTTTCGGTACACATAATGTAATGATGGAAATTTCTTTCAATTTTGACAGAATATTCTCTTTCATATGAAATACATAAGTACGATTTTTGTAGTTGCAAAATAAAATATCAATACCAATTTTTAACCCTCTATCTTAACGCGTACAAAAGTTTCGTAAATGTATTAAAATATTCATAGCTTCTACAATAATTAATATATCGTAACTTAATAAGGGGTCATTTTTTTTGTTTTTTTCTGTACTTTTTGGAAAAAAAATTGAAAACTAAGAAAAAAAAATTTTAGTTTCTTTTTAGCTGTTTTAAGCTCAAAAATTGAATTTTCTATCAATGGGATCACTTCGATTTTTTTTTTAAATTCACAACATTCTACGTAAAACAAAAACAAAATTTTTGAGCCCAGACTGGAGATGGGCTTTTAATAGCTTCATGTTCAAAAAATTTTTTTTCTATTTTTTTCGGAAGAAATGACAACGTAACAGCAACATTGCTCATATTAAATTTAAAGAGCTTTCACCACGTAGAACTCGAGATATTTATTGTCAAAAATTACTATTTTCTGCAGTTTCCCATAAGAGCACGTGTTAAATATTGCAATCTTCAACTCTTGATATCTTAACTTCTGAGTAGTAGAATTTGTTGAAATTTTGCACAGCTCTTAATTGTACTTCAAAGAAGCTTCCTCAAGTTTTTTTAAAAAATCCTAAAATTATGATTTTTTTTATTTTCATACATATGTAACAAGTACAAATTACTTTGGATAATCTTGAATATTGAGTATCTTGTTCTTGAAAGAATCAGCAACAATATTTTTCTTAATTAGCCTAAGCTCAGAAACGACACGGTATAGAGATAAATTGAGATAAAAACTTTTGATTTGACTGTACCGATAGAACAATGTAAACGTTTTGGCTTATTCCGACTTTATCAAAGGCGAATATAGAAAGGAATTTAGTCTACCTTTCTTGTTTCGACGCTTGGACTTTTTGCTGTTGGTATATTGTATTATTGAGTAAACATCATTGGGATCGTAGGCCTGTCGTTCCATTTGGAGGAAAAAATAGGATATGTATTTTCCCGTGGTAAAATACAATTCTCCATAATCGAGCTCCTCACGCTCATCGTCCGAGATCTCGGACTGGGAGTCAGTCCAGTCTTCGCTGTCGCTGTCGCTCGCATCGCGAACCGCGCCTTTCTTCAATTTACTCATTAAATCCTTCGTCGCGTTTACATCGACCGGAACTTTCGTTGCTTTATCAAGCAACTTTGCATCGACGTCTTTCACCCGTAATTCCATTTTTTTCAAATACTCTTCGTCTCTTGTTTCCAATTTATAATCACGCTTGCCAATCAATAAATTGTCATCGTCAATCTTCTTTCCTTCGAAACTCTTATCTAGCTTCTCGTTTACCATTAAATTCACATTAACCGGAGATATTAATTCGGTCTTGACGTTAACGCTCTGCATGAATGTTTTCTTGGCTTCGTAATTTTTATCGGATCCCGCCGGACTGACGCCAGCAGCTTCTCCCGCAGATTTACCGGCGCTCGTCCTTGAGCGTTCCTCCTGCGCAGGAAGCTCGATTGAAAAATCTTCCCTCTTTATTTCCGAAGCCCCGTTCTTCTGTTTTTCCACTCGCTCGACACCCGAACTCTCGTTCGTTCTCTCCCCTTTGTCAGTGCTCGAAACTACAGCGTTACTTTCCACACGCTCGCCGTGCGAATATTTTCCTCCGTCCCGCGCCTTCGCGACATCTGTTTTCATCATTGGCGACGTGTGCGGCGTTCGGCTTTGACTTTTCGACGGCGAAGCGTTCGTCCCGCTGGAGCGATCCTCGTCGGACGAGGAATCGCGTCGCTCTCGTTTGCCGGCAAACGCGCGGGAAAGTTTCTCCAAGAACGATCTTTTCTTTCTCTTGTGTCTCGGTGACGTCGGTGCCGACATGTTTCTTTCTTTTTCTTTTGTGTACTTATTCGATGTACGAGATGAAACTTTTTAAACGATGAGCGCGACTCTCAGAAACAATGGAAACTTTTTTGTAACGTCGATAATGCATAAATTGTGGACAATCGGGCAGGATTTCGAAAAACTATGACGGAGGAGGGATCATGACACTCGCGCGCTGCACGAGCGATGGAACAAGACTGAAAAGTGGACACACGTTACGCGCTACATCGGCTCACGGACCGTCTGCCCCTCCCGCTACGCGTCGCGACGCGCACGATTCGTTGTATCCGCCGCGTGCGTTTGCACAACGTTCGCTATGCAATTTCTCCCACACTTATGTACGATCCTTTCTCATCCTGATGCTGGCAACTATTGATACGGAATCGAGTAATACAATAGGTACGTACTTTTGTAAGCAGGGGTCAAATAAACGATGAGGGAGTGGCCAAAATTATTGCAGGCGCTACGAATTTCATTGTGAATCATTTTTTGAATTCTTTTCTGTTTTTCTTTTTTTTTTTATATCATCACGAAGACAGTTTTTTATCGATTTTTCAGTTGATAAACATACTATTTTGATTAATGGGGCGACAGATGATTAATTTTTTTCCTCAGATAATCTGTCCGCGTCCTTTCAACGGAAATAAATTGTGTTGCACCTGTTTATATAATTGACTACAATGTTGCGACTGACATTGTGCGACACAAGTAAGAATATTTTTAGTCGTGAGTTGATCAACACACGTACGACGCATTTGGCATTTGTCTTGCTGGGTATTTAAAAAGTCGTTTTCCTGGTACTCGATCTTTTCGAACTTGACATTTAAAGTGAAAAACAATTTTTTTTTTAAAGGCATCCGGAAATAAAACATTTCATCTTAATATTTGGTAATTAATGTACATATTACTAAGATGCATTCAAGATTTATTGAATAAATAATTGTTTTAAGAAGAAAGATCAAACGCAAGAAAAAGATAGAAATTTGAAAGGTATGCTCACCTTCTGTGCAAGCAGCGCTCTTGGATTGTTCTCTCGCAGTATTATTTTTTTCAGAACAATTGGAACAAAATTGTCTCCTGAGCAGTGGAGACATTCCGCACTCTTTTTCCACCAGAACATTGCGTCGACAGTTTCCTTCGACAGGTATGATTTCTTGTTTTCCAGGAATGCCCTCCGGCGTTGTAGGCGAAAATCCATCGATGGTCAAGCTCTGCGGCGGAGTTCTACTCCGCTCGGTCATGGCGCAACAGAGCGACAATTTTGTGCTCGTGGTCGAAGCTTGCTGAGAATTTTCTAGTTTTGTGTTTCTGTTTGTGTCACCGTCCTTGTATTGAACTTCCAGACAGCCAACTTTTGTTTTCTTGTTCATCAATATGCGACAGAGAGATTTCTTCTTTTGCTTGATCTTGGGCGATGCTTCTGCTTGTAGCGAATCTCTCTGGTCTTGCTCCATTATTATTCAACAGATGCTGCTCATTGTAATTGCTTTCTCAAGGAACTGTCAATTTTTACAATTTTCCTGCTTCATTTTCTTTAAAATTATTCTTGAGCTTTGATCCATATAGTTTGAGACACAATCAAATAATATCTTCTTTCAATCCTCATTTATCCCACAAGTTTCATTCATAAGTGACAATCTTTTTCACTTTATTGACTAGAAATTGTATTTCTTAAATTCTGTTTTCACTCTCACAGAGGAACGTGTTTTCTTATTGCAACATTTTGAGTCTGAATTAAGACTAATAAATTATTTAATAATTAAAAATAATATATCTATTGGACTAGTTTCATCAGTGAGAATATTTTCGTGCCATTGATGTTTCCGGGTGCTTGGGTCGACAGTGGGGTGAAGAAAAAATTCATGCACCTTGCCAGATCCAATAAGTAAAACTTGAGAGTCATTGTTCGACTCGATAGAACAATCGGAGTTGTGCAATTTGCATCGAAGATTAATTACCGCGATTTCCTTTTATTCCAATTCGCGCACATTCCTGGGGCAACGATTGAAACGCCGATGTTTCTCGAGACACACGAATATACACGTACAATTATTGAATTCATACCACACGCGTGTATATTCGATCAACCCTCTTCGTCGACTTCCAACGAAGGGTTTAAATCGTCGTTTGACACGGAAAAACGTGAAGACCGAAAGACTCTTACGCCAGCTTCCATTTTTCAAGAGAAAACAATATTACTACGTTTTTAAAGCGTTGCAAGATCGAATTTTGTAATGTCTAATAAATAGCAATACTCGCTGACTCGAATTTACCAAAGTCTCGGTCATTATCACCCGCATAACACTGTCAACGACGTCGAGGGGCCGTTCAACCGTCCGCCATTGCACGATTTCACCCTCCTACTCCGGCGACAACACCTGGCGAGTAGGCGCACTGACGGCCCAGCAGACGACGCGTGCCTTTATTACTTTTTGCGGATATGACGGAAATTTTTTTTCAAGTGATCGATCACGCACCCATATACGATTGTCTCTTCGAACACTTGAAATATCAAAGAATATTACTCAAATCTGTACCCCGCTCGTAACCTTGATATGTATTAAATCACAACATTTCAAGAATTAAAAGTCGATGCTTATTATGGGTGATTAACCTCTCGCTGTCAAAATGACTTTATATGTGCAGTACCTACTAATATATATGTGTAAGAAAAACAATCTCCGAAGGAATAAGATTCTTTCCAAAATCTCAAATTGTGTACGACGTTGCGATAACAATGTCGATATCTTCGAAAGATGAATTATCAAAATTCTAATGCTAGTTCACAATGTGACAATTTCGAAATGTGGAGCACACCGGAGGTTAGAGTCTTTTTGGGAAAAATAGCTAGCAGACGACAACAAGGCTCGATGCGCCATCTTGAAAACAATGAGCGTGGCCGCGCGCGCGAGGAAAGGTGCATCCGGGCGCTAGTGTCGTGAGCGTCGGTGTATTTGGGCACACGTAAAACGTACGTGTGTACGAAAAGTTCTCCCTTCTCCCAGAAGTCAGTGCATAACTCCTGAATCGCGTATGTACGTGTGTTCGTTCCGAAGTAATTGCGTCACAAGTTTTGTTTGTTTACATCGGTAAGAATCTTGCAATAATCGCGAAGATATATTGACGTGAATCAAGCAGCTTCATTGAGAGTTCAAAAACCTCCGAAATTCGCGTCGTATCCCGAACGCGTGCACATTCGTTCGGAGACCGGCGTTCCTTGGACAAAATCATAACAAATTTCTACGACGTGAAAATAATATTCTGTCCGACCCAGCGACAGTGATCAACGTTGAAAAATAGTCAGGCAAACGTCGATATTTGGCCCAGGTTTACCAAACAAACGTAAATTCAACATTATTTGCAAGTATTGAATGAAAATGTCATTTTTCGAGAAGTTTCGAATCTTGGCGTCGCGAATATGATATAGAGCTCGCTTGAGGATTTCCGAGTTCGTTTTCGGAGCGGGATTCATTGTCGAGATTGGATATCTAAAAACAATTCGCGAATAAGAGCTTCATCGTTGATACATGATTGAACGAAAACCAAGAGTTTCTGAACAATAATCTGCTTGTACCAGAGCTTTGTAACGGTGTCAACAAACTGCGTAGTGCGCGCATCGCACACGTGCCTGGAATGTCTAGTGAAAAAAAAATAAAAACCGATAAAACGATTTTTCGGTCGAAAATAATTATAAAAAATATAATCGAAAAGATGCGCGACAATAATGACGTTCAACGGTATAGACGGTTCTGAACAGAAGTATTACGGTAAGTGTCAATGCAAAATATATTCTCCATATTCGATATAACAAATTTAACAAAAAAAATTTTATTCTGACTTTGTCACATGCCTATTATTAATAAATATATGTATTATTTTCCGAAAGAATACTGCAAATCCGTCAATAGTGTCAGTGACAAACAAGAATCATAAATCAGTACTCAATGACCAAGTTGGTACTCGAATACACCGTAAATTCGCAATTTCCCTAGACGATGTTGCACCGCGAGAGAGGTGCTCCGTTTGCCACCTTTGCGCCAATTTAAATAATTTTGAAGAAGTTTTAGTAAAAGTAAGGTCGAGGCAAACTGGCAATCAATGTGATTAGTTATGGTATAATACAGAGAACGCGTTTGATGTTAATTTTGTTGTAAAATAAGTATAATATCGAGGGACAGCGCCCGCACTCGGATCTCTCTCGATCATTGACCACGAGTTGCGCATTTTTTTTTTTCGTCCGATTTGTTCGTCTTGCGAATAATTTTTTCAATGGCGGAACACGTATTCCCGGGAAGAGAGTTTATCGTTGAAAGGAAATAAATATAAATCGTGATATTCGATGGATGGGAATTTAATGAAAAGAAAAGCAGGAGGAAAAGGCGAATATACGTAGCATGCGGGCGTATATAGGGAGAGAGAGATAAGGCGCGAGTCGCGCGCGGATCCCAACGAGTCTAACGCCGCCGCCACCAGGTGTCAGTATCTTTCGCGTGTTCGGCAAACACACGCAGCACGACTCGAGCGTAGCGTAGGCCACCATTGTTGAATATCCTAGCTTTTGGTTTTGATGCATCGTGAGAGGGACGGCGATTTTTTCCGTCGCTGAAAGAGACGAGAAAAAAGACGAATACTATAAGAGGAAAGAAAAAAAGGAAAATCAGCGATTTGTGGGGGAAGGTCAGAGAACGGTTGAAGGGGTTATCGCGCGCGCGTCAAGGTGCGTACCAATTTGCGTTTCGGAGGTAAAGATAATGCGGTTTTTGAGGGTTTTTGAAAAAAATTGTTTCGACGCTTGGGATATCGATAACTAGTGGTGGGGACGGGCGGACAGGCGGGCGGGCGGGAGGCCGAGAGGGCACGGTGGCAAAGAAGAGAAACGAAGATAGTGAGCAAGGGCGAGAGGAAAGGATTGAGAGAAGAAGGGAGGGTTGAATCGCCGAAGCTGAAGCTCTCTGTCCATCTCGTTTTTCGTCTCTCTTACTCTATTTCCCTCTCCCTTTCGTTCGCTCTCTCTCTCTCTCTCTCTCTTTAACTCCGTCTGTCTGGTGAAATCGAGTGTGCCCATCGATTTACGGACGAAAGAAAGAGTCAACCCGTGCAAGACACGGCTCGTTTGAGTGTCACAGGGTGTTGGTGCGTCCGAATAACAATTAGACAAACCCGTGCGTAAGGTGTGCGTGATTTTGTGCGTGCCGGCAAAACGCGTCCGAGTCCTCGATCCTTTCTTCGTCTCTCCCTCTCTTCCTCCCTCCCACGGTTTCTCGCACGCTCTCGCTCTCACGTCTCGAATTTTGTTCGCTCAAAAAAAGAGCAATATTTCGCACTTGAGGGACACGACTCCGAAACGGTCGACGCGCCTTCCGTTACGGACGACGAAAAATAACACACGAGTCCCGGTTGTACCGTATTTCCGTACACGAAGCGAAAGATCGTGATTTTAGTGTCGCGAGAAAGCGATTTTCGTCGATCCCCGACACGATAAAGCACCATTATTCTCGTCGCTCGTGTCAATTTATTCCATAACGTACGCAAAAACGCGAGAGCTTTTCCGCGATTTCTCCGAGCTCGGCAGATTTTCGTGCGGCCCCCGATGGAATTATTTTTGCCGTGTTATTGACACTTTTGAAGGATTCCAATATTTGGGTGTATCGCTTGCTCGCACGTGCCCGTTTACGCGTACTTGACGCGAATTTTCCTCCTTTCGTCTCGTGTAGTAAACTCTGCATGACCACTTTTTTTAACTCGTCAGTGTTTGGAATCGGGAACGAAACGCGTTCCAAATAATATCCAAAGTTGCACGAGGAATAACAAAGACGAAAAAAAAAAGTGGCAATAAGGATGAAAATGATATTTTTTAAACAGCAGCGTGCAACGTTTCAATCTGTCAAATACCTCTCAAAAATGATTTGTCATGCTGAAAAACTTGGCTGAAACTCAACATTTTGTTCCCAGAGGAGACAACAAAGAGTATACGAGATTACGAGAAGAAAATTCGAGACAGTTTGGATTATCCCGAAGGCTACAAGGATTTTTATCAAGATTATTTGCTTAAGAATAGGATCGACCTAGAGAACAATCTGGAATCGCAGCATGGTGTGACACCGTGGAAGCTTGATTCTGCCCTTCAAAATGGTACGCTGATCTTTTTCGCAGACCTTTTTTTTTTTTGAGAAGCGCATAAAACTTGTCACGAATTAATTTTAACCATTGAAACAAAACATTCTCAGGGCTATCGGCTTTGGGATACGCGTCGCCATGGGCGCTTCCAGCGGACTGCGTCCATTGGGGATATTCGCAAGAACCGTTGATAGTGTGCAACGAAGCCTCCAACTATTACAATTTGTATTGCAAGGAATCACAGAAAATAGTGAAGAACAACGAAACGAGCTTGTTCAACGGGGCTAACGATATTTACAAAAATTTGGAAGCAGCGTGCAAGACGGTGCTGTCGGCTCCAAATTTACCACTGAACTACCAATTGGAAAGAGGATTTCCCTTGCAGGATTATTTGCTGACCGAGGGGGCTTCGAATTTGACAAGAGGACCGTCAGATTTTTCCCTGTGGGAGAAAAATTGTCCGACTCTTGGCTCATCACGAAATTGGAAGGGGCTGGAGAAGCGAACGATCGACGATATCCCAAATTCATACTCGTTGAAGGACGAAAAAATTCGGAGCAGCGAACCCCTTGATTTTTCTATCAAGAACAAATCATCGATCCGATCTGAATCGAAGATCGAGCGAGCGGGTGGAAAAGTGCGCAAGGAGGAGGTGCACACCTCGAGATACTCGCCTTACGATTTGAAAAGAGACTTTCCGAAGGAAGGAGGAGCTCGGGAAGGATCATCATCATCAACGAGGAAGTTGGATGTGGATCGCGTGAAGGACGAAAAAAATTCAGGGGGCAACGCGAGCTACTGGCAAGATAACGAGATGTCTGGTCAATATCCGGGACACAGCAGGCCGCCGGTCGGGACGCCGCCACCCCAGAATGTGTGGAATCACCTGACGATGACGCAGGCCCAGAAAAACATTTCGAGCAACTCCGGCAATCGGGCGAGTTCGGCGGGCCCCGGTAGCGTTCCGACGAGCCACGAGTCGTTGCAGCGTTCTTACGAGCGCGTCCAATCGGACTTGACGTATCTCTTGTCCGAAGTCTCGGGGCTGAACATGCATCCGAGCGGTCTGTCAGGTGCCTCGTTGAACCCGGCCGGCTTTTACACTCACGCCTCGATGGCGCGAGCCGCCTCCCACCTAACTTCCCAACTGACACCGCAGCTGGCGCACACACAGGCACCGCCGACGTGGCACACGCCGACGGTCCCCTCGAAGAGCGTCGCCGCACCGAACGCCCCGGGAAATCCTCTGTACAGCCTGCAGATGCTCGTGGACAATCGGCAGAACCAGAACCAATACAGGAATTCCCCTGGCTCCCAGAGCACACTCGATCTGTCCGCGACCTCGGAAATGGCGGAGAATTACTCGCGCATGACTCAGGACATACCGATAAGCCTGACGGCTCGGAACGTCGAGAAGGGAAGTCGAAACGGAAACATAATATCGCCCCCGATACCTCTCAACGGAGAGACCTCCTCGGACAGCGGAATAAGCTCGTCCGTGCCAACGCCAAACTCCCTCGGTGAGCCCGTATCTCTGTCGACCAAAGACCTCTCAACCCCCAAAATAACTGTCAAAAACTTTGAGAGTAATCTCAAGGGCGTTGCCAATCTGCACGACAAGATAAAGGACATGAGCGTCGATAATTTTGCTCAGAAAGTAATAAACCTTCCACCGAGCGTGACGATCGAGAGGGTTATGACGAATACGGAGAAAAAAGACGAGCAGCAACCTTTGAAGATGAAGGACACGCTCAGCGTTATAGCCCAAGTGCCGAGAAACGTCTTGCCCGTTATCGTTAATCTCACCTCGAGAATGGACAAGGACGACAGTCCGAGAGAATCCTCCTCGGAGCGAAAGATCGACGACAGCACGAGCGTCAGGTCGCCCAAGAATGTGGCAAAACGGGCGAACAAGAAGGGAGTCGATTCGCTCCTCGAGAAGCTCGAGGGCGGAAACAAGAAACTCGGAAGCGCGGAGAACATCGGCTCGGTGATCGTAACCCCGCTCGAAGAGAGAGACAATTCTAGCGTGAAGAGCATGTCGCCGGAACGACAAAAGTCGAAATCTCCGACTCGGGACGAGGACGTCGTCTCGCCGTCGTTCAGCAACGAGGACTCGAACGATCAGACGAAGCAACGGAGGAAAAGAAAGCTGGAGAAACCCGTGAGGCTGTCGAAGGATTCGAAAACGGAAGTCGAAGATATGGAGCTCGAGCCGACCGAGCCGCGAGAGCCAAGAATCACCGAAGAAGTAATAAATTGCAGGAATTCTCAGGAAGAGGTCACGCACTCGCCAGCTCCTAGCGTTCCGCCCGTCGAAGAGGAGAGAGTCGAGGATCGGACGAAGGAACCGGAAAGGGAGCCTGAGAACGAGGAGAAATCGACAACGGAGGAGGAAAAGGTTTCAGAGACGACAACTGTGACGACGATTACGACGACGGTTACAACAACTACGACTAGTACTGCTATTACGACTACGACGACAAAGGAGGAAGAGGACGATTCGATAAAGAGGCGGAGAAGCAGCGAGGGACCATCCTGCCAAACGAGTACCCCGAATCAACGAACGAGGAGAAAATCGAGCGATGGCCTCGAGCTTTCCAAAGTTACCAGTCCGAAGGGCGTGTCCAGCGTCGCGAATCCTTTCCACGAGGTGGAATCCGAGTTGGAGAAAATGTTTGCGGGGATCGTCGAAAACGAGCAAACTCCGGAGGACGATACCACCAAGACGGAGGTCAAGGAAACGTCCGAGTTGAAGAGCGAGCAAGACCCAAAGATGGTCGAGATCGAAGCGAAGGAGGAAAAGATCGACATTAATACCGAACTCGTGATTCCCGAAACGAAAGCGAGTCCCGCTGGGAAAAAGGGAAAGAAAGCCAAGATGCGGGGTGGAAAGAGAAAAATGTCGAAATCTCGAGATTCGGGCCAGGGTATGGCGATTGACGATGTCGGAACACCGAAGGAGATTAGCAAGAAGAGGAAAGGCTCCAAGGGAGCTAAGAAGGTCGAAACGCCGACGAAGAGGACGAAAAATAAGAATTTTAAGGTTGACGGTTTGAGAGAAATCTCTTACGATTCCGGGTCGAACGCGAGCTCGATAAGGTCCAGAGGTCCTGTCGTCCACGTTGAGGGTCCTCGAGACAGTCCTCTGAGCGTCCAAGTCGTCAACGCCCCGAGAGAGGACGAAGAGGAGAAGAGCAAGGAAAAACGAAAAAGCGTGGGAAATGGAAATATGGGACGTAGCAAGAGACTCAGCCATCAGAACGATCTTGATTATCGAGGTAATGAAACATTTCAAAAGCATTTTCTTTTAAGATAATATTATAAATAAATTGTTAAATCATTACTGGAAGTTTCTTGAGAAAGAGAGAGAAATATCAAGAGAATTTTTGAGAGATAATTTCTTCATTGTACAGTTTTTTTTTTTGGAGCCTCATTTTAAAGTTTATGCAAAGTTTTTAACGTTTAGAATCGAGATATTGATTTTTTAAAATTTCAACTTTCAACGCTCTTGTGGGAGATTTAAAAAAAACGATAATTTTCAACAACTGATATATTGCTGTCTAAACGGATCATCCCTGAAAAAAGTAAAAGTAAACCTTCTTTGAGGTCATATGCACCTGTGTGCGTTTAATTATTTTAGGACGTTTCGTGCCAAAGTCTAGATATTTATTGGTAAAAATCATTATTTTCAGTATATATCTTCTCATAGAGAGCCCGTGTTAAATATTGGGGTATTCAACAAAAAATATTTCAACAAGATAAATAAAAATTGCTCGAACGATAATTATAAATGAGTGAAAAACTTGGTTTGTTTCAGGTAAAGTAAGCAGAGCAGGATTGTTCAGTTCAACGCTATCCTCCCGGTACGATGCGCACACGACAGACTCATCGTGGGTCTGTGTTTTTTGCAAACAAGGCCCGCACTCCGTCATACCCGGTGATCCGTTCCGACCTCATCCTAATTTGGCAGGACCTCACATAGCACCGGGAACTTATACGGTAAAAGCGACTGAATTTTTTAAAACTTTTTGGGTAATCGAAGAAATGACGAAAATATTCATTCATTCTTGATAATTAAGGAGGTTGTAATGGAATGTCAAAGACTTGAGAATTGCCTGAAAATATAACGATTCGATAGAAAATCAAATTAACTTCCCAATAAGCACGCAATTCATGTAGGTTATATCGAACTTTCTGTAAAAAGAAGTGAATTTGAAAATTAGAAATTTATACGGTGATTTTGCTTTGTGTATCGGGTATGAGTATTCGTTTGAGCAATAAACATATCCAGATACTAGATAATTAAATAAATTTTTCATACGATGTTTCTAGAGAGGTATCATTAATGATATCAATAAATAATTGTTGAGGGCTTATCGAACAAATAAGAAAAATTTATCGAATCAATCGACAGTTCCACTGTGTCAAACCTCTTTCGTATTTATTCAAAACAGTGATTAATTTTTAAAATTATGAATTATGAATAGAAGTGTGAATCTCGTATGAAAAAGTAAATAAAATAATGCTTCCTTCTAATTGAGGTTTTTTGTTATAATTTTAATTCTCAAATAGTTGTATTGACTACTCCAAAGTTACAGCTTTCTTAACACGTCGTCTGTAAGCCTTTAAATAAATAATAAATTGAAAACGAAAATGTTGCTCGACAGGTGCCAGCTGGTGTACTGAGCGATCTCTTTGGTCCATACGTGATCGGCAAGGAACGCCTGGAGGAGGGTATCCTGTCGGCCGACGAGCAAGAGATAACGACGGAACAGAAAAAAGGAGGCAAGAACAAGCACAGTTTGAGGTACGCCGGCGTTGCGGACCAGTTCTCTGCAAAAATGGGAAAAAAGAAGCGAAATTCCGTGGAAAGTGTCGTTCCCGGGACTCTCACGGGAATCACATTGTTGCCCGGCGATGAGCAACGTTTCGAAGTTTGGTTACACGAACAGTGCGCACTATGGGCAGCAGGTGTTTACATGGCGGGTAAGTAACAATAATTTCGTGAAAACAAAATAAAAGCAACCATTAAACTTGGGTTACTTGACCAGTAGATCGATACTTCAGTTCCATCTCGTATTACATAATTTAAATACTATGAGGTTTTTAATAATTTTCTCAAAATACTTCATAGCATGTATGTAAAAATTGTCATCAATTGATATAATTATAAGCACTCAATAATGTTTATCATTATCGTAACGAAATAAATGCACGTTTTCGTTATGAAAAAGTGTATCTACTTGATATACATTTTTTGAGCTTGAGGTTACAAATTTTATATAATTTTACTTGTTTTTTAAATTAATGATTTTAATTATTGAAATATTCGTGAAACCTGAGTGTAAAAAGACATTATACTCTTGTTACAGCGCTCATAAATCTTTTCAATAATAAAAACAGCTAACGGGTTCTCAGTTACATGCTTACTGGCCTTCATAAGGTCGTACATCTTAATTTATGCGTGCAATAATTTTTTTTTCTATTGCAAATATAAATCTAATCTTGAAAAAGTAATTTTCACAGTTGTCGTTTTTTATATCTTTATGTATACTTTTAAAATATCTATTGAATCATTGAAATAATGTTTTCCATTTATTGGTCAGGTTACCTTTTTGCTATCGATGGTTTTAGATTAGTAGTAATTAATTAGAATGAATAAAACAATGAATTGAGATGAATATTTGTTGTACGAAGGTGGTCGAGTGACCGGACTTCAAGAAGCTGTCTGGGATTCGACAAAGTCGATCTGTGACTCTTGCGGTCTGGCAGGTGCAAATATTGGTTGCGTGAAGCGTGGCTGCAAATCCGTGACCCATTATCCTTGCGCTTTGACGAAAGGCTGGCTTCTCGATACGAATCAGTACATACCTAAGTGCAATTTGCACCGAGTTACGTGAGAACGTAGCCACAGATCCGTGAGTGTAGAGATAATGCCAGCAAAGCACGAGGTGATCGCCCCAGGGCGAGGATTCGCGAGGAAGAAACAAGACAGTTGAACCGAAGAGATTCGCGAGGATCCTATTTCAATGATTCCCGTGATAAATGTTCCTCGAGGCCGGAACAAATGGACGATACTGAAATAATGTCAGAAATCTTGAGTGGGAAGACTTGGCCAGGTTGAACTTTTTTTAATTATAGTTTCAGATCGAAATTAACTCGAGATCGTTAATATTTCGACGGAGTTTGACTTATTCAGAGAATGTAACTGCACTTATTGGTAACCAGAACAAAATTTATGTAGAAAATTGTAAAAAGAGAACAAGAGACATGAAGTCTCCGGGTCTGACCGAAATCGGTCAATCGTGAGTTGAACTCGCGAGAAAACCGAGAGAGAACAATTAAGCAAAATTTCGAAAAGTAGTTAGAATTGAAAAAAAAAAACAGAACGAAAAAAGAGCGAGTATAAAAAAAAACAAAGAGTAAAAACATTGAACTCATTTATGAGCTATCCGTTGATTGGATTTATTGACTTTCTTGGCCTGTGGCCTTGTGACGGTGGCCTTTTTCGATTTAATACATGAAAATGAAATACAGGTTTTTTCCAATCAAATGTCACACGTAGATTTATGAGAACAAAAGAAAAAAAACAGAAAGAAGGAGAGAAAAAAAGATTTTGAATAATCACGCGCGAAGATTGTGTATTTAAAAAATGAAATCTTCTCCATCGAAGGCTGCTTCTATGCCTCGCTAATACATTCTTCCTTAATTTATCATAAAAGAGTAATGAAATTTCCTCATAAAGGACGAAGCTTTTCGTATTTTTATCATAAATATTCATCGATGAAACTTTTATGCACGCAATTCATTGTTGCGAATTGGCTTGATAGCGAAAAGTAAAAAAATAGCGTGAAAACAAATTTACGAAATTTTGAGGGACCCTTAGCTTTAAAACTACGAGTCTTTTTCATCTTTTCTTCCGAATCTAAAAAATTCTTATCACGAACGTTTCTTCATTCATGATCTCTTAATTTTCACAATTAAATAATTTTATATTTTCACTCTCTTTCATGAAACCTTTTTCACTTACGATAGTTTTTCGTGTTTTAGTTTGAAACGTTTGTATTTAACACTTAAACGCACGAAGGACTGATAAAAAGGATTCTAAGCAACAACAACAAAAATAGAACCAGTGATCGATGGAGCGAAAAAAAACGAGCGTGTGTAAGCTTACCGATTGAATCACGACTTATTATATTATACTCATTACAATTTATCGAAAACAAGAGATCATTGATTTATATGATTACTGTTGTTGTTAATTATTATTAATTATTACACATATTACACCACTATCGTTGTCGTTTTTGTCGAAAAAATAGCACGTGAAGAAATGAAGAAAAAAAAACAAATACAGAAGAAAAATCCGTAGAGAACGATTTCGGTGAGTCTCCTTTTTTTCTTGGTGTATCCTTGGTGAAACAGAAACAATAATTTAAAGAGCAAAACAAACGAAAAAAAAGTGTGAAACAAGGTATAGAGAAAAAAATGGAAAATTGGAAAGCTTTGTATAAAAATAATATAAATATAGAGTCGTTTAATGTAAATATCATTAATTATGGTAGTTAAACGAAGAAATGGAAAAAACACAAAATCTATACATATATATATATATATATGAATATATATAAATAATAAACACACTGAGATACATATATAAATATGTACGTATGAGATACTTTAAGCATTCAAAAGGCCCTCTTTTGTGAACGAGTGTAAAGGGAATTTGTGAAAATTGCGTGATAAATTGATAAATGAGAGAAAAGTGAGCGCCAATTTAAATGGTCGATAGTTTTTCAATATTAGCCTTTAGTGTGCGACAAATGAGAATATCATGAAGAGAGAAAATTGCAAAAAAAGAAAAATGTAAATAGGATGCACAGTGAGGGATAAGTTTAGGAAACAAGAGACAGAGAACGTTGTATAAAAGAGAGAAAATTCTAAGCCATTTTCATTCAGAATGCATAATATTAATGATGACATTAATATGGAAAAAGAAGTTCGACGTTTCGGAACGATCGAAGGTTGTAGAAATTTTATTTTCTTCTTTTTTTTGCTCTTATTTTGTTTCGAATGGTAAAGCTTCACGCAGATTTTTAGTAAACACTTGTGTTTCGTTAAAAAAGCTGATCGAGAATCGAGCCCGAAAACGCTTCAAATATACGGTCTTGCACGATACGAGTAAATGAAACTAGGAGAAAAAAAAACGTAAAAAAAAACTGTCACGTGAGAATCGAAAGAAGAAGAATCAACGAGAGACAAAGTGGCCGCAAACATTTGTAATTTAATTGACTGTAGAAAAAGAAATTTATTCTTAATTGTGATAGGAAGCGAGAGGAAAGAGAGCCGGAGAATATATCGAGAGCGACACGGAAAAAACAAAGGGAGGGATGCATGGGTTACTGGTGAAAGGATTCTTCCATTGTGCGTATGAGCGAGTGCGTGCGATAAAACTCGAGTTTTACAACTTGACGAATATCCTCGATTATGCCGACGAATTTGATTTTTCTAAAAACTTTATCCTTTTTTTTTTAATTTTATTCCTGCGTATTATTTCGTACATCAGGTTTATCCGATTTTCTCGGCGAACACTTTCTTTCGAATCCAGTTGAGGGAATGAAAAAACGAGAGAAAGAGTGATGGATGAATTGAAAAAAAAAAAATATGTACTGTATTATATGACGAGAGAATGCTGAAACAAAGTATGAGAGAGAGAGAAATAAGAAGCAAAGTGAGAATCATGGGAAGCAAGGGAAAACCGCGAGTAAATGACAAGATTCTTTTCTTTTTCTTAACTTTTTTTTCTTGTGTTTTTAAATTTGCCAAGGTGTAGTCTGTGGCGCCAAAAAAAAAACGTCGTTTTAATCGAGAACCGAGGACAAAATCGGATTATTAAGAAAAGAGAGCCTAAGTAATTTGTATAAAATATAAAAATGAAAATAATGATAAAAGAAGATGCATAGAAATCTGTAAAATATTATGGAACTGTCGAAGAAGATATTTGGCGTACCTCTAGGACTAAAAGTATGTAACGAAGATAGAGAAGGGGGAAAAAGTACGACGGGAGAGTAATAGCCAACTATACGAAGGAAGAAATAAATTGGAAAAACATTGGTCGAACGTTTTTACTCCGAAAGTTAAAAAAAAAACAATGAAAATGTCAATCTCTCGTTAACTGTCATTTTTCGACTATTTTTGTTTCTCTTTCCGTTTTTGGTTTTCTTTTTTCGCGTCTCGATCAGAGTGCTGCAGATTCTGACACGTGCGAATCTCACACGAGAATAAATTCTCCCCTCCCCCCTCCCCCCCAATTGTCGCGAGACCATTTATTAGAATTTAATGCATTTTTTGTGACCTGGTTTAATTGTTAATAATCGTTATTAGGAGAATATCGGTTTCATTGTCTATTTAATTATGTGAGATAATCGAAAATATCAGTGGATTGTAATTCGGAATCGATACAATAATACGATTAAGCATACATCTTTGTGTAATATAAATATAATGAATTAATAAAAACACGATATAAGTCGCAAGATTTTACTCTATTTCCTTACGTGTAAAACTATTGCAGTTTTTAACACGTTAAAAAAAAGCACACTTATATTTTTCTCTTCTTTCGTATTCCATTTTCTCTCTTGTTTTTATTATGTAACTATATTTAGTGTACGATCGACAATAATTTTTTTCTCATTTTCAAAGTGTTGGCACATCGAAGACTTTGGAAATATTGTCTCCTGTTCAGAAATTATGAGAGATCAAAAAATCTGTCGACTTTCAACAATTAATATCTCGATAACTAAGATTTGTGTAAATTTTTAAGAAATTCTATGTTGTTATATGTATAAAAATCGTTTAGGATTTCGTTGAAAACTTGATGCACAAACCTTCGCTACGTAAAAATCGATATATTTATTGTTAAAAATCCTCTAATGTTTTGTACTTTATCTATTGGAAAGCGAAGGCATGGCCTGTGTTGTAATATGGGTGCGATTTTAATGTTGAAGCATATGTGCACATAAAACTCACGTGTACTGTTTTAAATAGTGGATTTTACGTGTGTAGTTAAAAATTTGTGGTTGGATGTCAAATCGACTTTTTTTCGGATCTCTTCTCAAAATTTTGCATACCTACCTCTTTAAAATTAATTTTTTAAATTATTCTTAGTTTGAAAAGTATCGTGAGAACATTTTGAAAATCATTTTCATACATGTAGGTATAGCCAATATATTAGATCACCTTGTATGACCTTGCATTTTGATTTTGATGTTATTGAATTAATTATTTAATTGTAATACAACCTGTGAGAAAAAAACTTTTGGATGTGACTGTTTAGCAAGAAAAATGTATATTTTTTCAAGATCAAATCACTGAAAGAGTTTTCAACTACAGGACCCATGTAAAAAAATATATCTTATTTACTTACTTTTTAACAAAGATATTTGCGATTGACATTATAGATTTTTAACATTGAGTAAATGCGAAATTAGATATCCTGCTGCTGCTTCTATTTATTTATTTATTTTACATCAGAGTTATTATTTTTTAATTGTAATTCCCTATACAAATAATATATGTATTGCATTAATATTTTAAAATATGTTTTTAAAATATTTAAAAACTATAGAACTAAAGAAATTATATTATATATGATACAAATAACAACAAAATAATGGATGAGCTGTGAGCTGAAGCTGAATATATATAGTAATAAATTTATCCACGAAAGAGTTCGCACTCTAACCTTGAATAAGGGGAAAAATATGTACTCGCCTGGTTAACAACCATTCGTTTTCATAATTATTTAAAAGAGTGAATAAAAAATAGAGTATAGAAAAGTATGTTTTCGCAACAAGTATTGCCATAAGTTTGAGATTCACGTTTGAGTAATCGAGCGAAAAATCCGTTATTCGTACTCGGAAGTTAGTTCGTGATTTGGCTGTGTGCGCCCCGATCGAATCGGCAGCACTGTATGCGGGTATGGCTCGGTGCGCTTCCTTTCTCCGATTCTCCTCCGCTGGTCAGTTGTTCGTCAGACGCTGTACGATGTGTTTGTTTGCCCGCGTTCTCTACGTTCGCGCATCCCCGCACAATATTTTCTGTCACTCGCGTTGTATCCCTAATTTTTAAAAAATCATAGTAAAAAGAACATCGATAGATAGGAAAAGAAAGATAAAAAAAACATATCGACGAATGGCGAATCGGTGATAAATAATGCGGACGCGAAAATGGGCAATTTAGCGACTGTGGTGAGTTTCGGTGTTGCATTGATGCCCTATCTTGTGGATTACGTTCGGACCCAGCAGCAAAACGCCACCAGAGGTAAGGAAAAGTCAACTCTGGATAGTTACGAGTGAAAGTACTCGACTGACGAGAATTTCGAGTTTATATATTCTATTCTCGACGAAAACGTAGCTAAAGCAAGGGAGGGGACACGACGATCGTCCGGCAAAATAAGTGTTCGTAATATTAGGTGAGAAAGCGAGTGAAAAATTTTCGTTTTTTTTTTTCGCAACCGCGTGACATTTCTTCGCTCATTGACATTTTGCGGGAAAGTTGTGCGTCGACAGGTGTCGATCGCACGTGACTCCGTTCCAACTACTTTTTTCACGCCTCATTTTTCTTCCTTTCTCCCACACTCGATACGTCGCTGCTTCATTTTTTTTTTCGTTTTTCGAAGCATTTTTTAATCGTTGATGCGACAAACGGTAAAAGAGTATAATTGCTCTTGCTCTTGTTTCGCTCGCGATGCCGAGTCGCGTAATATTTGAAGGGAACAGAATTATTAAGTAGGCCGGTCACCGCGCATCGTCGCGCTTCTCGCGTTACAACGAACCGGTATTCGAAAGAAAAAAAAAACATACGCGGGATTCCAGATTCGATCTGGATCTCGCGCGAGCTTCGCTACTTCATTTATTCGATCGATCCTCACAATTTGTCCTGCGGATCGCGCTCGCGCGTTTTGTACAACAATGATGTCGCGGCAGAGTGAAAACGCCAGTTTCGAGCGGAAAATGACTGGAGACGAATTAATCGAACGTTGACCGGCGGCGAAGCGTCGCGTTTCCTCCCTCGTTTCGTAGATGATCTCTCTTTCTTCCACTCGTTGTTACGTCACTGTGTATGGCGGGATTTGATAAACGACGGCATCCTGCGAAGCCCCGCGCACGCATCGTGTGTTTTTCTCGCTTTCTCTCTGTTGCTCTCTTTTCCAAGAACGCCGATCGCACTCTTTTACGTGTGTACTTCAATTAACGTGACCTCATCTCTTCGTTAGATCACTTTTCTGACATCGGACACGACGCTCCCCCCAGCAGCGTCGTTCTTCGATAATTCCCCGCTGCCCGCGACATTTTTTTCGTCTTCTCGCATGATTTTTTCCATCCCGTTGTAACAACGCTCAGATACGGATCAGGCACAGATAACCTTGAAATTTTCTCTACCACTTTTTTTAAACGTATACATACACAAACACGATATGACTCGTGTGTATTTATTTTGAAGGTAGTTCTATAGTTTTATCGATTATTTAAGAATTTGTTGAAAATTGGTATATTCTTTGATACGTTACGCATATGCGTATCAAATTTTAAGAGGTTTTACCCCATAGAAATTGAGATATTTAATGTTAAAAATCCCAAGTTCTCCCATAAGAACTTGTGTTAAATATTGCCATTGTTCGGAAAATAATTAGACGAAAATTCGAAAAAAATTCCTGTATACGTATATCATATGAAAAAATATCCTCTCCAAATTTGAACGAATTTTAATTATTTCGTTATGTGTATCGAAACCCCTTAATTGACTTAAGGGAGTTGACTCCATAGAGCAAAAAATCAAAAGTTCGACAACGTTTTTCTCCCATACGAAGTCGTTTGAGAGTAAACATTTATTAAGAAAA
>JAPYYW010001887.1:0-24699 GCA_030522545.1 Cremastinae sp. A BG-2022a | reverse complement strand
CTGCTTACTACTTAGTGATTTATGATTCAAAAATAATGATTTTTTCGATTTTTCTACTTTGAACTCAAATATCTTTGAAATGGTGAGATTAACGAAAAAATCACTGGAGAACTCTTTTGTAGAGCGTTCAATTTCCTACAAAAATATGTTATTGACTTATCTATAGAATGAACGAATATGGAACTACTATAATAAAGAAAAAAAAATTTTTTCCCATGTTATTTAAATGGAAAATAGAAAAGTACAAATAACGACCTCTAAATATTAATATTAAGAGCTGCCCTTTCAACAAGCTTCTTTCTTCACCTCCCTTTAACTTTTTAGCCTGTTTCATCGAGGAAAAAAAATTTTTTTTTTAAATGTGACACGGTCTAATTTATATATATTTCTAAATAAATAAAAATTAAGTGTTTTTCGTTGTAGTAATTTTTTCTTGTCGTTGCAGCCTAATTTTTCCGAGCGAAAATTGAGAAATTGCGCTGCGATCGTATCGAAAGTTCACCTTGAACGAACAAGGTTGAGGTGACACTATTAGTCAAAAATTTGTTTGTTACAGTTCTAATTTTTTTTTATTTATTCGACAAAAATATCGCGATTGCCACGAAAATTTGCCTTGGGCGAGTAAGGACGGTAAGAAAAATTCGCCGCGAGAAGTGAGAAAAAGTGTTTTTTTATCTTGAGAATCAATTTTTTTGTTACCACCTCGGAATTATAAACCCGCAATTAAAAAATATATCGCTATGTACAATCACGAAAATTAACCTTGATACTGAAATGATATGATGAAGAAGGATGACGTTAGGAAACGCGAATGTCGCGAGAGGTGCGAGAAAAAGTCGCTTTTTTTTCCCCGCGATAATCAAATTATTTCGTCACGAGGTCAAATTTTTGAAAAATATCCGAGAAAATAGCGCGATCGTCACAAAAATTTGCCTTGAGCGAGCAAGGACAAGGTGACGGTAGGAAAAGTTTGTCGCAAGAGGTGAGATAATGAACGTAGAATTAACGCGAAGCTGAGGAGACAAATTGGAGTCCAGCGAGGGGCTGAGAGCGCGCGACAGTGGGGGAGAGAGAGCGAGATGGAAAATGAAAAAAAGAGCGACGTCAGACGACGAAAAAGCCCGCGCGTACGCACGAGAAAAGGCGCGTACGAGTTCCGAGAGCGATAAAGAGAGAGAGAAAGAGCGCGCGAGTTTAGGGAGCGGGAAGGCTCGATGAAGAGGGGTTCGTTCGTCTTTCCCTCTCGGTTCTGGCAGCGTGCGGCTCGTCTCGGACGCTTCACGATTACATCGTAAAGTCAGTCAGAGCCGGAGCGTCCGACGCTATGGAGCCCGGATCAACGAGCGCGCCGCGTTGAAAAAAAAAGTCGTGTATTCACCGTCGTCGCGAGTTGAGTAACAGTTGGCACGTTTTTCACGTGAGAATAATCCACGGGAGCGCCCGCGACCGCTCGTGTCTCGTTCGAAAATAGCGCTTCGAAATAAAACCTCGGGGAGTCTCAGCTGTCGTCCCCGGATTTAGATCGTGTCCAGGGAGATAAAAGTGTCAAGAAGCGCGGGAATAATCTCGGTTAGGGCTCGCCGAAGCGAGTTAACCGGAGGGCGCAAAAAAAAAAGAACAAAAAAAACAATAAAAAACAAAAAGACTCGGTCGAAATACCGAGAGGGAGAATAACAAACGGCGAAAGATGCTGACGCTGTTGAGGTCGAGTCTCGTGTGTCTCGCGATCGCCGGGTGCGTCGCGATCGACGAGAGGTTCCAGGAGATTTTCCGGTGGAACACGATCGAAGTTGTTTGGCCGCCGGACGAGCAGTCCCGGTCGCTCGACCGCAACGAGTACATCCCGGAGAACAACGCGATATCCGGGATAAAGGTATGGAAGGACAGGATGTACCTGACGGTGCCGAGATGGAAGCCGGGGGTCCCGGTGACGCTCGGCGTAACCTCGGCGACTCCGGTGCGGGGTAACTACGCGCCGAAGCTCGAGCCGTATCCGAACTGGGACATGCAGACGGTCGGGGACTGCAGGGCGTTCCAGTTCGTCCAGAGCATGGAGATCGACCCGCGGGGTCGTATGTGGATCCTCGACTCGGGCAGGACGGAAACGCGGACCCTGACGCCGCAGTCACGTTGTCCTCCACGTCTGGTGATCCTCGATCTCGAGAACAACGGGGAAATTCTCCGGAGCTATGTTTTCCCGCCGGACGTCTCGCCGCACAACAGCTCGTATCTGAACGACATCGTGCTCGATCACGAGGACGGCGGGCTCGCGTACATCACGGACTCGAGCACGGCCGATCCCGGGATAATCGTTTACTCGCTGAGAAACGGGACGTCGTGGAAGATCAGGGACGAGTCGATGCACGCGGAGCAGGACGCGATCGGATTCAAGGTGCTCAGCGTCCACGTGATCGCACCGACCCACGTCGACGGGATCGCGCTCTCGCCGGCGAGCGCCCCGGAACGCTCCGTGTATTACTCGCCGCTGTCCTCGTTCTACCTGTACTCGTTGCCGACCTGGGTAATGAAATACCCGATGGACAACGTGCACAGTTACGTCAGGGAATGGGGAAGGAAAACTTCCCAGACTGACGGCATGATGATGTCCTCGACCGGGATCCTGTACTACGGACTTCTCGCGGACGACGGGGTCGCCATGTGGAACACATCTCACCAGGCATCGCCCTCGTTCACCACCGGGCAACGTCTCATCTCCAGGGACCACGAGAAGATGCAGTGGCCGGACTCGTTCGCGTTCGACGAGCGCGGATATCTCTACTGCGTCACCAACTCCCTCCAGAACTTTATCGTCAATCGCGTCAACACCACCGTCCCGAACTATCGGGTCATCAGGCTCAAGACGCCCTTCAAGAGTTATCAGTATTACGAGAGTTCCATCGCGCCCCAGCTGCCGACGATCGTCGCCGGGGCGGACCGGGTCGCTCTAGCTCTGGCCACCACCCTCGCGGTCCTCCTCGCGATGATCATGAAATAAGCTCTCCCGCTCTCACCCACTTTCGCGGCACGTTCTGCACAGAGACAATTACGCTGGGAAACCGATCGAAAATATTAAGATAAACCAAGATACGCGATCTCCGCGACGAGCGCGTCCGAGATCGAGAGCTCCTCGTTACTTTCAAAGATTCGGTTTGAAAAATCGCGTGTCGTTTCTTCTTTTGTATGGAGGACAGAACACAGTGCGATCGAAAGTACTCTCCGCTTTCATCAACCCCTCTTTTTTTTCAAAACTATATATCTTCTCGCGCCGATTTCCAAATGTCGCACGCGCTGAATTTTTTCGATAACTTTGCACCCAACGGGCCTACAGGGATGCCCATCGGAACTGCGAAAATCGATACGAATCGTCTCGCTATTACAACGATGAAACGCTATTCCGACAATATCCCGACCCAGCATTTCAACCGATTTTTCTTACCGAATCGCAACAGCAGAAGCATTACAAGTCATTTTTATTAACGTTTAAGACAAATCTCGTACAAAGTAGCTCATAGTTATGTGTCGAGAATATATATATATATATTATTGATAATATTATTATTATTATTATAGTTAATGAAAAAGAAAATTTACTTGTACGATTGAAGATTGTTTTTCTTATTATTCGAATCTGAGCTATTTATTTAAATGTTTTTATTTTTTACGTTTCTACACACATTGGAGTCTACATTGGACAAATCGAATTTAAATTTTCCTCTTGGATTTCTCGGGATGGATGAATCGATCAATTGGTTATGAAGGCCCATGGAGCGTTGTAACGCCGAGAGAATTCCGTAATCGATATGCACTCGAGACACTCGCGCGAGGTTAACGACGATATTGCACGCAATTTACGTAACGGAGAGTCACGCATTATGACAGCCGTGGAGAGGAACAAAGTGCGGAGGTTTAGAGAAGAAGGCAAAGCCTGATGCTTTTAATTGACGAATACCGAAACCTCGTATTATGTTCTCGTCCCTTTCTCTCTCGCGCACTTCGGTTTCTCGCTTCGGGACACACTCGGGCGAGAAAATTGAAAAATTTACAAGCTCAGGTGATAATCTCGCGATGTACAGAAATATTTTGAAACATTTTTATGGTCTAAATATAACGTAGAAAGGATTTTTTAAGTGTTTCTCCGAGGTACAGAGATATCGATAGAAAACATATATTGTCACACGCATCATCGAACTCTGACGTGTATATTTTTTTTTTAACGGAGGATCATCTTTTTTTCATGGGCTGCGAGGAATAATGAAAAAAAAGGCTCATGTTTTTTTTAGCAATCTATGCATAAATACATGCGTAACGAGCGAGAACTCCGTTGAGCATTATTTTTTCCCACAATTGTTTACGTCTGTCAAGACTGGGAGTTGCGCGGACGACGTTGGAATATACACGCGGAGAGGCGACTGCGTACAATGCACTCCCACCGGGCTCTCTTCGGCCCTTGCGTTTGTCCCAATTCTCCGAAGGAATAATAAACACGCACAATGGCCGCGAGCTAGTCCGGCCCGCGCACATGTGAACCGCTCGCGCCGCGACTTTATCTCGGCGACGGGAGTTACGCGGGGTTCAAGAGAACCGAGAACGCGACACTAATTTCAATGCAAGACTCGAGCCGTGAACGGCGTGAACCCGCGACGCCGATCTTCCCAACCCTCTGAGAAATCGACAACCTGGCGGATGACTATCCATTTTTTTTTTATTTCCGTTCGTTTCCCATTAGACAAAAGTGTGTCAAGGCTGATTATATATTCTCTTTTTGGAACTCTTTTGAGTCGATGCGTCAAATTACGCAATTACAATTCGCCGGCTTGATCGTCACGACGAAATTCGAAAAGTTACCTTTCCACGAACACTCGAATCAAGATTTTTTTTTCCCAATTTTAAGACTAAACAAATTTTTTGATTAAAAAATCAATCACTTTCTAATTGACCATTCGAGGTAAAAAATACGACCAAGACTCGAATTTATTTCAAGATATTAAAAAATATTTTGAAATAAAAAATGAATGGAAAATTTTGAAGAAATCTAATTGGTGATTTGACGTGAAAAGTCTGAAAATTATTTTTCAATAAACACTCGAATTATGAAAAAATATATATAATACTGCTGTTGCCACCTACGCGATCGAGCTGCGAATCGTTTTGTAAATATCCTGGGACTTGATTGTACTCCCCGTACAATGAGGATTACGAGCGATTTATCGCGAATTACGAGATGAATTCTGAGAGCGAACGAGAGAGAGAGAGAGAGAGAAGAAAGAAAATCTAACTGAAAGATCTATCCGGGATGAATAACATGGGATTTAATTGGCCACTGAGAGTTGTATGCGTTCACGAGCCACACCTACACGCGAGCTACGCTTCTCGCAGTTTTGTTCCCGTTGCGATATATTTTGTATACGAGCTGCACTCGCGTCAAGATTTTAGCAAATAATCGCACGAAAATGCACATTCATTGTTAAAAAGGTAAACAGCTTGACTTTTCTCTCATTCCGCGAGAAAAGTATGGAATAAAAGGGAAGTCTACGTAAAAAGTGCCTTACGAGCAAAGGTTATCGTAGAAAAATTATATTTAACGAAAATACGATAAAAATTGCTTCAGGCTTCCGATTTCGAGGCTTGACCTCTCGACGACCTCGATGTGGGCCGAGTACGAGTTCTATATGATAAAACCTGCCTTCTTTTCCTTTTCCCAAAAGCGCTGTTCACTCCGTTAATCTGTAGCTCTCACTTTTGTACAGTTTAAAAAATAATTCTGCAAATAAATATGAAAGTCGTTGAAAAAAAAAAGAAATAAAAACTCACGAGTAATTGTTCCTTTTCCGCAATTTATCATTTCACAGAGATTCCAAGCTTTCACTCGAAAAAAAAGAGGGAAACGGAAGGATTGGAGAGCACTCGCCTCGAGAATGATCATCGAATAAATTTTCTCAAATTAAAATTACTCACGCTCAAAGTACATAAAAAAAAGAGAAAATAAAATATATAAGATGTTACATACAGCAAAGTTTTTTAGATACTTCGTTATTGGTATGATTGAAGATTGAACGTATAACGCTGAAGATGGCAACACAATCGCAGGGCAGGGACGAACTGTTATTGCTCCTGTCATCGAACAGTTTTGTTTGCAATTTGATCGAAATATTTGAAATATTCGTACAAAATAAATTCTAATTCAGTGTTTAATTGTAATATCGAAAAGAAGTTTACCCCGAGATCGTATTCTCAATCATTTTAATCAACAAAAAGGTAATATTTTCACAACTAACCTCGAATCTGAGAAAAAGTTAAATTTGTTTTTTTTATTGTTTTCATTTTTTAAACATGTTTTAGCAAAATGGGTGAACGAAAAGGAACGAATCTCTATTACCCACCCGATTATGATCCACGGGTGGGAGGACTAAATAAATTTATGGGAACCCATGCTTTGCGTGAACGTGCACGTAAACTGCATATGGGTATTCTGATAATACGATTTGAAATGCCATACAACATATGGTGCAATGGATGCGAAAATCACATAGGCATGGGAGTGAGATATAATGCAGAAAAGTCAAAAATAGGAATGTACTACAGTACTCCAGTCTATCAATTTCGTATGAAATGTCATCTATGCGATAATCACTTTGAAATCAAAACTGATCCAGGGGTATCATTTTTTCTTTCTACCACATTATCAATTTTATTCACTAAATTCATATTAAAAAACTACTGACCATTGTTGGTTTTTAGAATCTTGATTATGTAATAGTCAGTGGAGCTCGAAGACAAGAAAATAGATGGGATCCAACAAAAAATGAACAAGTGGTACCAGAAACCAAAGAAGTGTCTCGAAGATTGTACGACGATGCTATGTACAAGCTGGAGCATGGCATAGATGACAAAAAAACAGCCAAAGTTCAAAATTCTAGAGTTGATAACGTAATAGCATTGAATAATGTTCAATGGAAGGATGATTATGCATCCAACTGTGCTTTGCGTGCATCATTTCGGGTTTGTTGCTTCACCTGTCTTTTACAACTATCATTTTTTTGGAAAATATAATCAATAACTTTCGCACGTTTTCGTTTTTCAGGCGCGCCAGAAGGAAACTCAGCAAAGGAAAACTTCGGATGAAGTTTTGCTGAAAAAAAATTCTTTGAATATTGTTTTACTGAAGGAACACCCAGACGATGTACAATCTGCACGATTGCTTATGCAAAACAGAAAAGGTTCATATACTTCTCTAATAGCTTTTTAAATGTCTTGCTTTTTGAAATAACATCGTTTTTAATGTACAGGTAAGGAGAAGTCGACTTCACGGTTAAAAAGACTGGTTTTATTGGCGAAATCGAAGCAGAAGTTGAAAGAAAAGTCACAAAAGAGCCAAACGGTTGGAACGTCGCACAGAAGCGTAGTTTCGTCTACAATTTCGTTAAAAACAGTACCATCGCCGACGAATCGTAAAGACATTTCACTTGTCAGTTACACTTCAACGAGCTCAGACAGTGGCACATAGTATTAATTCATTTAATCAAGTTTGTTTTATTATATACCTTTATTAAAGTAATATCACTGTATATCAGCTCAGTTTATATGAGTAACTGTAATTTATATGTAAATATGAAACTCATGAGAAAAAGAAACAAATCATTTTCCATTTGTGTATTTATGCATAGCCCTCATATAAGAGACCTCCAGCTACTGACAGAGCTTTTTCTTTATTTAACAATTTTTCAATAATAGCCAGTCCAAAAGCATATGCGGTTGCTGGCCCTTGGCTGGTAATTAAATTATCTGAAACAAATGTAAAAATTAAAAAATGTAGAAATAAAATATCCATTGAGTGATATAGAGCCATTAAGTCATTACCGTCGGTGACAACTTTCTCATTCAAATATTTGTAATTATCAGCCATTTGATCTTTCATACTTGGATAACAAGTTACTTGTTTTCCACCCCCAATTCCATGAGCTTTCAAGGCAGTCGGAGCTGCACAAATAGCCGCAATGACTCTATTCTCTTTTTCTTGATCTTTTAGTAGAGTTCCAACTTCTGTGGACTAAAAAATGTACTTTTTGTAACGTTTTTCATTTTTTTTAGATCATTAGAAATGTAAGGCTGCTAATATTCATTAAAACTATAGAATCAAAGCGCTGAAAAATTACTTTTGCAAGCGCTTGAGATCCTCCTAATCCTCCGGGTAAAATGACAACATCATAATTTTTAGCCTTTGCGGAATCAAGCGTGGAATCTGCTAAGATATTGACACCTCTGCTGCACTTTATAGTTTTTTCTCCAGTGATGCTAGCGATTGTTACTTCGATCTAGAGCGTGGAAAAAAATTGTCATCGATGCTTACCATGTACGCGGATACTCCTTTAAAAATAAATAACCTACTCCCGCTCGACGTAAAGTGTCAGCCACGATAACAGCTTCCATTTCCTCGGCACCATCGGCGAGCAATAAAATAGCGCTTTTTGTTGCCATTTTTAATTATTTATTCAACAGAGCAAACACAGACTTGACAGTTAAAAAATGACAGTATAAAATTTGTGCAAAAAATAGTGTGGAGATCAATTACGGCGCAGAAAATGCTATTTTCGAAATGCTCGTAAAGTCTCCGCAGACGCCCCTAGAGCGAGCGCCTGTCTGGTGCCAACAGAAAAAAAATGGAGCAAATTGATAAGGAACGATCAGGTTATAAAAGTGATAACTTTCAAAGTTGCTCAAAGGTTTTATAAACTTTTTTTTTCATCCACTATTGACAGTTTTCAGAAAAATATTTGCCTTGAAAATATTTCAAGTGGCGATGTTTACCGTTATCCGTGCAGTATTCGTTATCAGCGACGAGTCATTATCAGTTTGGAGAAAGTATATTTGAAATTTGTACCCCCCGATATACTGTGATTCAGGGCTCTACCACCAGATGAGCTGCGCAGAAGGGTCCATTCGACTCGTTCCACGACGAACCAAACTCCCCTCACTGCGACCTTCCTTGCCACAACGGCATGAATCGCAGCGCTGTACGCGTATGATTGTTGCTTTTTTTGGACGTAACGAAGGATAGTTTCTAGTTGATAATTGTAACAAGCGTATCGGCGTTTATCGGCGTACGCTTCTTTGAAAAATGGCTTCGCATATTTCGTAAGTATTTTGGATGCTACAGTGATATTTTTCTTGTGCGAATTAAATGAACAATGGATACTCAAGATCTTTTACTTGCCGAAAAAATAATGCCGGGTTTCTTCCGGATGAAACCAGAATCAGGAGCCTTCGATTTACAAAAATTTATTTATTCCATACGTTTAATTCTCTGCTCACGGAATGGCGTGTCCCTTAACATTTTCAACTCAATTATTCCTTTCATCGGAAGATTTTTTTAATACGTAGCTACTTGAGTTATCGAGTATTCGTATCGCCCTACAATCTTTTATCTATAGCTCTTTATTGTGAACCTTTGACTCATCCACGTTGCACATACACAAAATTGACGGAATGAATGAAACGTGCGAAATTCGAAAGTAAAACATAAAGCTGAACTTTTATTCTCGTGAAATTAATATGGATTTTAGGAATTTTGTTTTAATTAAAAAATCTAGCTTACCAATGAATATTAATTATTACTCTTGTTTGACTGCAGATTGGGGTTTCTTTTGCTTAGTCTTGTACTAGCTGTATTGGCAGTTAAAAGAGAAGACTTTAAGACTTGCGAACAGAGCAGTTTCTGCCGGTAAGTCCGATACACTCCTCGTTTTTATTTATTAACGAGTGTTTTTAATGATTATTATTAAATAATACAAATTTCTAGACGATGCCGCAAAGTGGAGCCAGGAAAAAGTCCTTTCGAGATGCTTGCCAATACGATCACAGTAAACAATTCTGGCTTGTACGCCGATCTGTACAACAAAGATACCGGAGTTTACTATCCGCTCCAGTTTACGGCGGTCAAGGATCAGATTTTCAGACTATTTGTGAATGAGAAGAATCCTCTGTATCCGAGATACGAAGTGAAGGATGCTCTGAAAGGTCCTCCTGAGATATTGAAACTAAATCTGGTGGAAACAACATCCGATCATGTCACTGTAGCTAATGGCATAGGAAAAGCTGTGTTGCATTTCAATCCATTTAAAATTGATGTCTACTCGGACGACGTGCTGATTATTTCGGCGAACGCGCGAGGCCTCATGAGATTCGAGCATGGAAGAAATAAAACAGAAAAGTTTGTAAAAATGACGAGCGTTGTGTCACTGTTGTATCAAAATCGGCGTAAATTTGACAAAATTTTTTGATCAATTCTAGAAAATCTGAAGAGGAAACTGCTGAGGCGGTGGAGGAAGCGAGTCCTTCGCCGTTTCCGGGTGATGGTGCCGAGGATGATCCGGGTGCATGGGAAGAAAATTTCAAATCTCACCACGACTCGAAGCCGCATGGACCCGAAGCCATTGCTCTGGATTTCAGCTTTCCAGGGGCTGAGCACGTCTATGGAATTCCCGAACACGCCGATCGCTTTGCTTTACGGTCAACCAAACAATCCGAACCGTACCGATTGTACAACTTGGACGTTTTCGAATACGAAGTGGATGAACGCATGGCACTCTACGGAGCTGTACCTGTTCTCTATGCTCATGGGTAAGCAACGAAATATTAATCAGCCTGGTTATAAGGAAAAGCATAGATCTGTATTTTTAATATTCTTTTGACAGTGTGGAGCGAACATCAGGAGTTTACTGGCAAAACGCTGCCGAGACTTGGGTCGATATAGTATCAAACGCCGACAACAACGTTATGGAAAGCATTTTCAGTTCATTGTCTGGCAACGTGAAGAAACCGCAGGTCGATGCACATTTCATGTCAGAAAACGGAGTCATGGATGTATTTTTCTTGCTCGGGCCGAAGCCATTGGACGTTTTCAAGCAATATACTGATCTCACAGGAACAGGAAATTTACCGCAGGTGCTTTGAATAAAATTATTTTTTCATTATTCTTTCAGTTTTATGCTTCGCTCGTATTGAACAGATGATATCTTTTTTTTTCTTATTTTAAAATAGATGTTCACCCTTGGATATCACCAATCTCGCTGGAATTACAACGATCAGGAAGACGTTGCGAATGTAGCTGAAAGTTTCGATACTCACGATTTACCGATGGACGTAATGTGGCTCGACATCGAGTATACAGATTCAAAGAAATATTTCACCTGGGATTCGAGAAAGTTCCCGAATCCATTGGAAATGGTGCACAATTTGACTGCCAAAGGTCGCAAGCTCGTTGTAATAATCGATCCTCACATAAAACGGGACTCGAATTATTTTTTGCACAACGATGCAGTGAATAACGGATATTACATAAAATTGAAGGATAACAAGACTGATTACGAGGGTTGGTGCTGGCCAGGCTCTGTGTCATATCTCGATTTCTTTAATCCAAAAGTACGAGATTATTTCAGAGAACTGTACTCCCTGGAGAAGTTTCACGGCACGACAAACGATGTCTACATTTGGAACGACATGAATGAACCGAGTGTTTTTAACGGACCCGAGGTGACGATGCCCAAAGATTTGATCCACTACGGTAATTGGGAACATCGCAGTGTTCACAATATAAACGGTTTAATGTACACAATGGTGACTTACGAGGCTCTGTACAAGAGGTCCGGTGGCTCTCTGAGACCGTTCGTCCTCACTCGCTCATTCTTCGCTGGAAGTCAGAGATACGCGGCGATGTGGACCGGAGACAACATGGGAGAGTGGAAACATCTGGAAATCAGTTATCCGATGTGCCTGTCAGTAGCGGTTGCCGGAATTTCGTTCTGCGGTGCTGACGTCAGTGGCTTCTTCAAGAATCCGGACTCGGAACTTTTCATAAGGTGGTATCAAGCCGGTGCCTGGCTACCGTTCTTCCGTCAACATTCGCACATCGAAACAAAAAGACGAGAGCCGTGGACGTTCAACGACGAGACATTGCAAATCGTACGCGATGCGTTGCGCATGCGATATTCGTATTTACCCCTGTGGTATACTCTCTTCAAGGAACACGAAACTACCGGTGTTCCCGTAATAAGACCACTGTGGGCTCATTATCCTACCGAAAGCGCGACTTTCGCGATTGATAACGAATTGCTCGTTGGCGACGCCATTCTCGTGCGCCCTGTTTTCGAATCATCGGTGTCTGACGTTTTTGTTTACTTCCCCGGTAATGGAAACATCAATTGGTACGACATCGACACGATGCAGCCTCACAACAAGTCTGAAAACATTTCTGTAACTCTTCACAAAATTCCGGTCTACCAGCGCGGTGGCTCGATAGTGGCCAGAAAAATGCGTATTCGCCGTAGCACCGTTCCCATGAAGAACGATCCTTACACATTGGTCGTTATTGCTGATAACGATGAAAAAGCCAACGGAACTCTCTACATCGACGACGAAGTCAGCTTCGAATATCGCCATGGAAAATATCTGTATCTACGATTGGAATTCGACGGTCAAAAACTTACTTCCAGATTCATCAATGGAAGAGCAACGTACGACACGCAGAGTTGGCTCGAACGAGTCGACATCGTTAATCTACCACGTAACGTCAAATCAGCAACCCTCGTTTCGCAACGTAAGCTAGACCCTTCGTACGATAATTTCGATAATAGCGTTCTATATTTTATTCTCATTCATTTTTTTCTTACAGGCTTAGGGAAAGTTACTCTGGAAGCGATATACAATTCCAACGACGTTCTCACTCTACGGAAACCTGGTGTAAATATGGGAGAGGAATGGACCATTGAGCTAGTTCATTAGACAATACGTATTTTTGTTTTGTTTTCTTATCCGTAAAGCATTCACGAGAGATCGCGATAGCGCGTCTCATTGACTATAATTGTGCATACTATTATTGTCTACTTCTATAAATACAAATTTCAAGAAAACCCCATAGAATTCTGTGATTCAAGACAAGACGAGCAAAAAATCATATTTTCCGCTAATACTCTATATCATGCAAAGTTCATCATGTTTTAACTAAACGTAAGTGATGTTTCACACGGAACCATTTTCGTTCATTTTTAAGCTTTATCTCTGTTAACATGAGCGATTTATGAACAAATCTAGCATTATTGCTCGTATACTAAGGTAGAAATCAACGGAAAGAGATCAATTGAGGATATGTCTCGTGAATAAACATTTTAATTTTTGTCTTGCACAGCCTTTCAGAGAATCAGATTTTAATACATTTTTTACAATGGGATGATCCTCCCTTTTTGTAAGCGTATGTTTTTTTTTTCATATCGCCCCTCGTGGCAGTGGACGAGTCGTCATTTATAATCGTTCTGTCGGAGCTTGCTTGTGCGCCAAATACAAAAAAACAATCGATGAAAGAGCCGACACTAAGAATATGACGTCGAACCAACGGTGGTAAAAGTTGAATTGTAAATCTCCCAAAACTTGAGTTATAATTATACGATACTCAGCGGGCATGTTCATGCGCATCAAAAGCACGGACGACACGAAGTACATTCCCTGACAAATGAAAATTTTTGTTTAACAATCGCAATGGCTGCTGGTTCGTTTAAAGATGATTTGAAATTCGTATGCTCGTCTTTTGATATATTTACGTACCATTATCTGTGCGAGTATGAGAACGATGATGTTCGATGATTTACTGCTAGATATTGCGTAGAAAAACTGCAATATAAACTTGTTATGAAAGTGTGAATAAAGAAACAATTATGTGTAAGATATGGCACGTTTTGTCAATGAATTTTCAACAAGTGCGCGCTCTCAACGAGGCGCTAAATTTTTTTGAATCGTCTTTTTCGATCTTAAGAGTCTGTTTGATCGGAATTTTTGGTATTAAAAAAAATACCTTAGTCAACGTGAGCAATAATCCTCGTATCGATGTGACGACTATGCATCCGACGAGGAAGAACGATATGTGTTGCGACCAAAATGTAACATCAATATTGAAACCGATCCAGTGGACTGCGATTTCTATGCCACGTGTGACAGGATCTTTTTTGCCAACTCGATCGAAAACTATATTTATTGTCGACTGGAAAAAAATGTTCCATTTTCTTTCTCATCTGAAGGGCATGTTTAATTTTTTTTTTTACTTACAATGAATATTTTCCACATGCAGTAGATAGAGAAAAAGTAGCCAAGGAAGTTGAAGTACTTTCCTTGCCAAGTCGCAGCCCACTCCAGTCGTTCTCTCGCATTTTGCATATCGTGTGCTTCGAGAAACAATTGTCGAGATAACTCTTCCAAGCCCGCAATTTCTTGTCTCAATTGCTTAACGTCTGAAAAGAATTTGGACTAAGTATGACGAATAAACGGTAGAGGAGAGAAAAATAATTCGTTTTCTTTACTTTCTTGATTTTTTTGACCGCCGCCCAAGGGGGACCACATTCCCCACAGATGAGATCTCGTCTCTGTCTGAGCAACGACCTCGCCCTTCTTTGCGAGAGCGATTCGTTTCTTTTTTGCCACAATCATGTCCATCGTTTGCAACAAACGCCGTTCTACCGATTGGACATCGGAATACGAGACGGGGCGCATGAAATAGGCCATCGACGAGTAAGGATAGTTAACAGCACCGAAACCGGACAAAAGTGCCATCACCGTAACTCCAATAACGCCGATTCGGCTGATGCCCTGTTCTATAGAGAGCAAACCTTTTTTCGGGCTCAGTATTGGAAATGGATCACCGACTTTCCAGAATAAATACAAATAAAATAGATAAACCAGCAAGGTCAACGGTCTGATCCAGTTTATCCTTACTGCAATAAAAAATAATTAAAAATTTCAATAAGTTGGAGTTTTTTTTGAAAGATTTTATACATCATAAACGTATATATTCGTACCGAATCTGACGTTGCTTATGATAAAATATGCTATGTAAAATGGTATCAAAACGATAACCATGAAGAGCAGCATGTACAGGCCAACGTTCCAGTGAAAATATCTGGAGCTTGAGACAAAATTTTGCTTCTTAGTATTACAACAGACAGTCAACGTTTTCTATACTTTTAAGTATGTTAAACATACCTTGAATCAAGAATTCCAACAATCTCGAATATAATCAATTCAAACATGGTGCAAGACAATGAGAAAGTCGTAGAGAATATTAGTTGCACCAATCTGTGATGAACCTCGTAATCTCTGAATAACTTTTTGACAAAGAATACCCATCCTCCCACGAAAAAAAACACCTGTCAAGTAAATAAATGTGAGAAATTTTTCAACTGTGAACACTTTTCTGATAAGCTGGATGACAGAATGTCAAAGTCAGCGGAAGACATATGGATAGCTATTTTCCACAAGTCTTTACAGTATCCACAAAATGTGTAAAATTTTTTTAATTTCTTCTTTCAACTGTCGCAGAATAGTTAAGCTCATTTTTTGGGTGGATAATTAATTGTGAATTAATTTAAGGATATACAGTAGAGCTTGACGTGTCGTGACGTGTGTAACCTACAAAATTTAGCCGATAAAAAACATTTGAATGAAGGAACGTTCAGAGAGTTGAATAAATGTTCACCTGTGTAATAAGAATAACGAAGGTATCCTCCAAAAATGCCATTTCTCCATTCCGATTTTCGAGGCCGTGGATATCAAGAAATGTTCATGCTCCGTTTCGAAACTTTGACAGATCGAGCGGTAAAATTGGTCCAGCATGAAGTAAGATGTCATTCTCCATCAAGTCGAGATATCGAAACTCTCTCTCGGTAAATTATTTTATTCCTGATGCTTACAAAAACTACTGAGAGATGTCGCTCCGAGCGCTCTCGTCGATTTCATTGAGATCAGCATTGTCAACGCAGGAAAAAGAGGGCTTTATCAAATTTTAGTACACATTTAACCCGCGACGCTCCTCACTTCAATCGTTATCAAATTTCTATTTCACATTTCCAAGACCGTTATAAATAGAAAGTTCTCTTTTCTTCAATTTGTAATTTAAAAAATCCATTTCCCGTCTTACTCTCCCGGAGAGTATCCGTACAACATTAAAAACGTGATTGAATATCAAATTTCAGATTATACGAACCCGTTAGAACGAAAAAAAATCTATTTGATGCATCATAAAGAAGGTTATAATTAAAGAAACGAGAAAAAAAAGAGAATTGTGATGATTTGTATTGGAACAAAGAGTCATTATCCACTCTTTAGTTGGCTAAATTGACGTATACGTACGGGGAGCAGTGGTAACACGCGAGAGAATAGCGCAATGGGTATAATAAATATAACAACGGAGAGCGACGTATATGGAGTAGGGGCTGGTGGCGGTACATATATCGGAGCGTACCTCGAGCGAGCATGATATGCGCTCGGAATCCCTCCCTCCCGCCCCGCGGGATTCCTCTTGCAGAGGCAAGCTCGCTCGAGCATGAAATCAATTACTCTCCGCGTTTGCTGCATATCCCTTTCGCTCCCTCGCCGTGTCTTTCTCCCACCGGGCTCTGCCGCATCCCCCACCACTCGGCTATTTTGATCGGAGGCGCGAGAGTCGTGCCGGTCGTGCCCTCACGCGCCCTCTCGGCGAACCGCCATATTGGAAGCAGCACGTCCACCGCGCGCTCGCTCGCTCGCTCGCGTCTTCCCCGGCTTCGTACATCAATTTTGTACAGTACATTACACACTCGTACATATAAAATATAAATATAGCCGGACTTGTGTTTATGTACACCCTTTATATTATGTACTCGTGTGTACGAAGACGGGCAAGAGGTATAATAAAATTTCACTTCACGCTGCGTTGCGATTCTATTTTGCTTTGCACAGAAACGCCACATCAGCCGGAATCGCTCGTATATTTTACGATTCATTGTTAACAATATGATGGAACGAAGCTCAGACTTGTTACTCTTTAATCATTATTATCGGATATCAAGCACAGCTCTACGCGTATACACGATCCGAACGCTCTCTCTGTATGTACAGCTTTTGTCTTTCGAAGACGGCGCCATTTTTTTTTCCGCGACAACGCTATTTTTTTACGAGCCGGGACAGTTTCATTGAGAAATTCATTTGAGATTTCATTATTTTATGAAGAAAACAAAAGTTACGTTCTATACGAATAATGAAATACTCGCGATGAGTCTAAACAAAAGAAAAAAAAAGAAATTGGGATGCCCGGCGAATTGACGAGTTTATTTAAAATAATACTCTCGAGCTCGTATCTCGTTGAGGCGTGCGTATGTTCGTGCTTGATACATTTATACATAAGTCATATAAATCAACGTAACTCGATTGATATACGTATACGTGTACAAAAACAATATTTCGAGAAACCCATCATCCGCGATAACGAGGAAGATGCGCCGAATCCTGCACGCTTCTTAACGTACCGCGAAGGGAGAAGAATAAAAGCTATGCGGAGGACGAGCCGAGGAGGCGGTTATTGAATTTTTTAGCACCGCCCGTGGCCGGAACGGCGTAACCAATCGGGCGCTCCGAGAGCGTTTCGGAGCCCGCTCCGATCGGATGCACGTTGGAACAACGAGACCGCCCATTCTCCTCTCCACGATGAATTTCGAGGCTGGTGGGCGGCGACCGTTCGCTCCGATTCGATCTCGTTTCATTGGACGTGCCTCCACCACGATCCGTTATAGGCATGATATTAATCGCAGAAGCCGACAGATTCAGATTTCCGACCAATGGGAGCTCGCGTGCCGTCCTACCGTCCGGGATAAATTCAGCCCGGAGTGGGGGAACGAGCGGACGGCGACGCGGGGGTGTGAGGATTTTTCGAAGCTAGTTACTCGAGGAGCCCCGAGCGCGTTGGGAGCTCTCAAAAGTCTTCTCTTCGCGTTGACAATTCTCCATTATTCGGCTCCAAACGATCTCAGTCCATCGTTTCTCGATCGTTTCGACTATATTTCATATTGTCGAGTGAATTCGCTCGATCCCCGAGTCACTTGTCGCATTATCGTAGAAACGTCGTTCAATTGTGTGATCAACGTACAAGAGTGCAGTCTTTATGCGACAGTATAAAGTGTGATTTTTGTTCTGTTCGGATGCAATGAAGTTACGGGAGTGTCGGTGGATCCTTTCGTTGGCATCCTTCAACGCTGCATTTTAAAAATGATATGCGCCAGTGTTGAAAGAGAAGGAATATCGTTTCGTTGAAAATAGAGGAAATAAATAAACGAGTCGATGTTTCGTCAGGGCAGAGTAAAAAAGTAGTTGATTAATTGGACTGGTGACTGAATTAGTTTTTTATTTGTCTCTTGTATGATGCAAAATGGGCAGTTTGGACGATTACGAACCGCCGAGCGTAACGAATGGGCAATGAGGCAGTCCAATGGAAAAAGTGGCTCTATTGTGAACTAATCCGACAGGAGGCGCCACCGGCTCGATGTAATCGCCTCGCAACAGCAGACGAAAAAGAGTGGTGTTCATCCGTTTGTTTCCTTTTCTTCGTTGATTTCGTTCTCTGTTAATTCTCGAGGAAAGCTTAATGATGCCGCGACCGTCGCGTGATACGTACGGCGACCAGAAACCGCCGTACTCTTATATCTCGCTAACCGCAATGGCAATATGGTCCTCGCGTGACAAGATGTTACCGCTCGCCGAAATTTATAAATTTATCGCCGATCGTTTTCCCTATTATCGCAAAGACACGCGAAGATGGCAAAACTCGTTGAGGCACAATCTCTCCTTCAACGATTGTTTCGTAAAGGTAAGTTGTTCGCTTTTTCCTTTCTTCTAAAAAGAAAAAAACGAAACAAAAAAAAACAAAACATCTTTTAGTGATGAAAAAATGGTCGATAATCCTGTATCAAGTCATTCTTTAATCGAACAATGGCATAGAAAATCTCAATACGATTGTCTTCGATCAAAAGAGCGCGTTGTAAACACGGAGCTGTCACTTTTTGACGGCTTCAATTCAAGACGAGAAGTATCACCGATATTACAATGGCATTGTCCTCCGCTTAATATCACGACCGAACGAATTGGAACGAGGAAACGCTCCGCGAGGTTAATCCTTCAATGGGACAGGACATAAACACGTTGTCACAGAATTTCCGAGCGCGAGGGCAGTCAAACTTTATTCTCCGCTGCGCGAATATTATCCATAGAATTTCTGCAATGCCTGTTCCACACCTCGACGCCCATACCACGAATCGTGTCGCAACGATCTATTTAGAATTTGATCACGCGTGTTTCACGGTTGCTGCCTTTACCGTATATTCAAACGAATTTTTTCCATTTATATTTGCAAACAACAAGGAGCAGTAATTGCGTAAACTCTGACCCCGAAACGTTGGCTCGTTCGCAACAATCGTTTGTCAAAAATTATTATTACGGATAACCCCCCCGTGACAGTGTTATTTCTCTATTTTAAAGATCTTATCTTAATCGCTTGAAAATGGATGCCTAGCATTTTAATACTCCTCGCGCTCGGGAATAAGTTCCTTCAGCAACAAATTGTGAAAACTCGTGTATATGTATATTTGACGGCGCAGTGCCCGCGCGCATTCCTGTAAAATTATTTTCACATAGACACGAAAGTTTACGCTTGAAAACGGGTATTTGATGATTCGGAGAGCCTTCGGTGGTTTGCAATCGTGCATCACGCCAAATATGAGCTTAAATTAAGCGTAATGACAACGTGTCAGCGCAGGAGAGACGTTTAAAATATATGTACGCGAAAGGATTCAAAGATTTCACTTCTGTTTTTGCGAAAGAAAAGTCTGATTTCTCTTCATTTTTTCACGACGATTGTTCTATCAAAAAATATAATAAATTTCCTTGTTTTATCATTAAACGAGATTAAAATTTTGAGTCGTATTATTCACGACATTTATATGCGAAAAAAATTAGTTTCACATGTGTGACAAAATCTGTAATTTCTTTTTTGTTTTTAAATCTGAAAACAGCTGACAAATATGCAAAAATAAAACAACAGACATGAGTTTAGGAGCAAAAATTTAGCGCAAGGTGTTAACCGTATTTACGTGGGTTACATTGTTTCCGAGCCATCTGTTTTGCACCTGCCAATACGATCATTTCCTTCACACCTCGAGTCTCTTTCTCCACATTAGGTGGCTATACGTCAGGAATATATCGGTGGAGAGATCGCGCACGTCCTCGCGTCTCGAGTCAGTCGTCAGCGTAGAAAATAAAAATCTTGACGCTCGATCCAATAAAAGACGAAGCGAAAGAAAAGAGAATATTTGATCGAAGATAAAGTCTTCTTTTTTTTTGTTTTTAATCATTTTCAACGATCCAATTCTTTGTGTATTTTGGATATAGACTCGCCGAAAATTCTAAGGAGAGCCGATCACCGGATAGACGCGTGAATAAGAAGCACGCTGCCCGATAAGATCGCGCACCTGCTGCCACGAAAATTTACTCCGGTTAGAAAGACTTTGCACAATTTGGCTGTTGAAACGCGATGAGCGATCCGAGGCGTTATTCCTCTTATCTCGTATATAGATCAGAAAGCAAATGTTTTCCTCTCCATTGAATATATTTTTTTCAAAAGACGTAAGTCGCTTGGGAAAGAAAGGCATTTACGAAATTCACGAAGAAAATATGTTTTTAAACAAATGACTGGGTAACGAGTTTGTTTCGCACAATTAATACAGGGATATTGTTTTACCTCCATTTGGTTTGAATGTACTTAACGCAGGAAAACAGTATTCTAATGAAATTCGCGTTTGAGGCAATTTTACAATAATTACAGCGTTTTTACAATAATTGACACAACTTTTTGATAATGACGCTAATAACGCAGGAATCGAGCGTTGTACGTGCGACTGACTGAAATGGAAATCCGGATAAAATATCTTTTGGTAAAAGTTCATTGATTCCTCATATTGTGCGGTTTGTTTTTTTTTGTCGAACGCGATATCACGTATCGTTTCTCCTTATATATATTTCCAGCTCCTAATCGTCCACTAAATTTCACCTGGGATAATTTACGAATATAATTATCGAAGTAATGTGAAAACAAAAAATTCAGCTGCGCTCACGAGGTTGTAATAAATTGATACAAATGTAATAAATGAGCGGCGGTGATACACACGCGGCGATGAGATACACACGTTATTATTTTAATATATATATGTATATATCGGCGACAGGCACGAGCGTGCGACTCGAGCAGTGACGGCTCGAATAAGTTTAATTTGACAAGGTACCGGCCGTTACGCGATGACAATCAATTATATTTTACAAGTGCGTAACCCGTGTCGCTCGGCGGCGATTACTTTTATTCATCACGGCGGCCCGCTCATATTCTCTCCTCGCTTTCTCACTTTTATTATTACCATCGCGCATTTATCCGAGAACAGAGTTCGTGTGTATATATGAGAATAAATAATCGAGAAAGTGGATGGCAGTAAATGTATACGTATTACGACAAAATTATAGTCCTATCCCCAGCGGGAGACTTTGTTAAATCGTATAGGAGCCATTAGGTCATTTTGCTAGCCGCATCGCGTTCCCGGGCTCTGAATATTTCGCGCGATAACTATCAAATCGTTACCGCGCCTACCTGTGCACTCGAATTATTGTCATACACGTTGATCGTGCTACCCTCTGATATTCATTAAACCGCGCTCTTGTTTATATATCTTGTGACATAAAGATTGGAATTTTGTTTAGCAGTATAATATTCTCGTTGTGTACGAAAAATAATTTATTGTGTTAAAATGATGAATTGTTGATTGATAGGTTCCCCGATCGCCGCACAGACCGGGAAAGGGCGCGTACTGGGCTCTCCATCCAGCTGCCCTGTCGATGTTCGAGAACGGCTCGTTGCTGAGGCGTCGCAAGCGGTTCAAGCTGCACAAGCCGGAGAAGGAGCTGTTGAAGTCGGAACTGCAGGCGTTCGCGTCGTCGATGCCGCCGCCGGCGCACAGCAACGAGGCGACAGCGAGCGGGTGCTCGTCGTCGGTGCCGGCAGGGACGAGCACGGGCGGCCTCAACGCGGCGAATCTCCACAGGCTGCGCGAGGATTTGCTGCGCTGGGAGATGCAGGACCGGAGAATGATGGTCGCGGCGGCATCCGGGGCGGCCGGATTCCCGCTGGAGGCTGTCCCCGGGACGGAATCGACGCCGGGTTACTACCTGCTGTCGCCGGAAGCGCGACAGAGACTCGCCGGCGGGACGCTCGGCGAGCCCGGGGAACCCGGGACGAGCCCTTACGAGGTCGCGGCCCTCCTGCAGACCTCCGGCTGGGCCTTTACCGGGCTCAACAGTTCCGCCTACATGAGCCATCTGCCGACGTACCTCCAGACGAGCTCCGTCAGACAATCGGCGGCCCTCCTCGCCGCCGAGTTCCCCGATAATCCGCTCAATCGTCGGGGAAACCCGGCGACGAATCTCAGTCTCCGGGATCGCGATCGCGCCAGGCTCCTCGACGGCGAGAGGCCTCTGCCGGTGATCGGTGCCGAAAATCCTGGCGAAACGTACCGCGAGTCGATTCTCTACGAGAGCCACTCGTACGCCGCGGAACGGCTCAAGCTCGAGGACGAGTCCGTGTCGGCGAATTCGTCGAGGAACGAGCCGATATACCGGGACAGCTCGTCGCCCGCGACCTCCGTCTCCCCGATCTTGAACAGCAAGACTTACGGTCAGACCGAGCTGACGTATCGCTCGAGGTCACCCCGCTCATCGCCGAATTACGGCGACTCCCTCGAGATCGTCGAGCGCAGAACGAGCGACGCCTCGCCCCCGTGCTTGAGAAATTCCGACTCGTGCAACGCGAACTCCCCGCTCCAGCTGACAAACAGGATCGGCAAGAGGGCGAAAAAACCCTTCACCATCGAGAACATTATCGCTCCGGACGACGAGGTCTGCAACGCGACGAGAACCATCGGCCACCTGAATCTCATTCGCGCCCCGCAGAACGGTAAGACCTCGCCGACGATCCTCCAAATGCCGAGGCCCATGTACGCCGGATATCCTCTGCCGATAACGGGCTCCGGCCTACACAGACCCCCCTACGGCGCTGCGACATGAGAATATACGCGAAAAGGTATTTAAAACTAAAAAAAAAGATCATTGATTAAAAGCGAAAAAGTGAACCCCGTGCAAAAAGACTATATTTCCCCAGAGAGTTTCCCTACTACCGAAGATTACATTATAGTCCGCCTCTACGTTTTAGCTTAGTGAACCGGATGTCACCGAACGGGAAATATAAGTGTGTATTTTCGCCACCGAATATACATTTCCAAATGATTTCGAAGCTTTTGCTAAAGCAGGAATAATATAACTTCTGTGATCGGAAACGAGCGAACGAGGTCGTTGTGCACTCGAATGAGAAGTTTCAAAAAAAAAATATATATATATATATTATATGTCTATACATATATAAATATTATATGTATACGATTAATAAAAAAAAGCTGTATAGTTGATGATAAAAGAGGGTCGATCATATTTTGCGGCGCGTACGTAGGCTCCGTACAAAAACGCGACGTCATCAGGTAAAAATAAAAATACGATGCGCGCAAGCTTTCACTTATTTCGTTCGTCAGAGTCGTGCTGTCGCATTAATAAGTTTAACAATCTCGAGCGTATCGCTGAATTGTTCCATCACTTTTTTTCAGTAACGAACGAGAGAAAAAACGCAAAATTCTTCTTTTTTTGTTTTGTTTCCCATCCCCATTGTTACGCGTCTACTCGCATTCGTCGTTGTACGCGAGAGCAAAAAATGAAGTTAAAAGAAAAATAAAAACAGGTATTTGTAAATGTAGAAAAAAAAATTCATTGATAAATAAATTATTGTACATATACATTACATGTATATCGTAAACAGTATTCAGACGATTGAGAGCGAGATCATTTTTTTCCCCTCCGAATACGACATGTCGTAAGAATTCATCTTCAAATGGTATTTCGGTACGATCGTTTGAATTTTTGGAAAAAATCGAGTTTTTCGAGGTACTTGGAGGCATGATTAGCTCCAGTGCGGGATAAGCCCCGAAAATAATCGGTGCTGAAAGAAAAATAGGAGGTAAGTGGTAATTTGTCATTGTAGATAGAACTGCCCCGGTCTATAGAAATACACGTATATATATAAAATATATAATATTCACTATATATACGTTCGATATTGGTCGGTGTTTCGACAAAGAAGCGGGCCGCGGTTATATTGCTTTAAGGACGCAGCACGTGTAAGCGTGAACGCGCGCTGTGATTCACCGGGGCCTGATCGTTGTGTAGTGAGAGAGAGAGAGAGAGAGAGAGAAAAAAGTGTGGGTGGGGGGGAATTGGATGACCCTCTTCAATCAGAAAAGCAAAACGGGCGGTCTACGCACCGGAATGAAAAAGAGACGGAGCGAGGCCCGAAAGAATCTTACGGGAGAGAGACAGATATTAAAAAAGACTATAAAATACACACGGACATTATGGAGGCCTTTTCCTCGTCTTTCTCTTTGATCCTTCGCACACCCGCGCCTCTCATTCTCACACCGAGCCCCATATTACGGACACGCCGTTCATCGGCGTACGCACACCTTTTTATACGCGTATATATATATATCCGCATATATACGCACACGCACCCTCGCACCTTTTTTCCCCGTGGCTCGAAGGCCCGCCAGAAAGTTAAACAAATCATCATTAGTTCCCATCCGCATAATTTGTTTTGTGAGCCCTCGAACATCCGTGAATTCCCGTGGAGAAATTTTATTAGGGCCCTAATAAGGGCCCGACTACCCTTATCGAGGCCCTACTTTGTAAACCCGATAAGGCCCTTTGGCAAAAGGT
>JAPYYW010001886.1:0-28351 GCA_030522545.1 Cremastinae sp. A BG-2022a | reverse complement strand
GTTTTTAAAATATAATGTGACCACGTCGTATCGTTGGGTCTGTTGAATGCTTCGTGATTTTAAAAATTGGTTTTTAAAATTGATATTTAAAATTAAATTTTAAAAAATTGATGTTGAAAGGTGACATTAAAAAAAAACAAAATGTTCATAATTCGTTTTTAAAATATAATGTGACCACATCGTATCGTTGGATAGTGTCTGTTGAATGCTTCGTTAAGGATCGTCTTGAATGACTTTGGTGGTTCGTGTCTCGTGATCGAGAAGAATGGGGGATGGGCCGCCGCAGCGAAAGCCTCCGCGTTACCCCACAGTTCCGGGTAAGCACGCGTGTTCTTCAGACATTTTATTTTTAATATATCTCCGAACACTCTGCGCTCCCTGTTACCCCATTTTCGTATTATTTGTTGTTGTTTCAAATCGCTAGATTCCGTAAGCTGTCGCAGATATTGCCACTTTGCGGGAAAATTGCCTATAAAAATACAGTTTCAAAAAAAACGAAGAATTTTTTTTTTTTTACAAATCTTGTCTCTGAACGAACTATTTTTTTTTTCATTTTCACAAATATTAAGGAAATACTTGCGTCTGTCGAAAAAAAATTATATAAAGATTTATCGAGTGAAAAAATAATACATAAATTAAATTTTTAATTTAATTTTTAATTTAATTAAATTTTTGGTCTGCACAAAATTTTATATGCTGTTAAAAAATAATAGTTGAGACTAATAAATTCACTTTTTAATCATTCTTATATTTTAGTTGTTTAAAAAAATATATTTTGTGTTAATTGTAGTATAATTAACGTAATTATGAATTTAAAATTATTGATTTATGCATGAAAATCGACGTAGACGATAAGATCACCGTCGAATAATTAGTTTTTAAATAAGTTTTTAAATAGACTCAGTAATCGTACAAGTATCTCCTTAATGATGTGAAACAATTTTCTAATTTACTTTTTGGTAATGGAATGATGATTGTTTTTTTATCACGTGTGAAAATTCAACTACATTTTTAATCTCAAATAATTATTTTTCAAATCTCATAAACTTCTGGTGACATGAAATGAAAATTCTACTAATTCACCTTTTAATGACAAAAACGATAAGATTCTACGTGTGATAATAATTATTAAAGTAATTAATAGCTACTCGATGAGGAATAATGAGAAAAATTTAGCACATTGTTAACTCATGAGACATTACTGAAAATGATCTTTTAATTATACTTTTTTTTCTACGTTATCACGAGCCAACTATAATATTGACATAAAAAGAATGTTGATTTTATTGCCTTGAAAGGCTATAAATAATATTTATCTAACTACTTTCTTGATTAAACTACATTTTTTTACTTTCTTAATTAGTTTTCTATTTTTTTTAAATGTTATGCTTCAACTGTGAAGCTTTTTCGAATCATTCACACTCACACTGGAGGAATAAGAATTAAATGACGATGGTGTTGAATTATTGGGAATTAATTTCTAGTTTTTCTTTGAAAAATTTTAATTATCGAATAATTTTTATGATTGGAGGTGAGACAATTATCATGAGCCAAGTATTAATAATCATAAATGGTTTTTATATTTCGTAGTAATAATCATAAATAAATAATAGTAGTAATAATAGTAATAATGGTAGAGACGGTAACAATAATAACAGGGGAACAAAACCACGATACACATGTGTGTTGGGGATTTTCGACAAGATTTATAATTTTTTTTTTTTCGTTTTTTTGATTTTTTTAAATGTCAGACGTAACAAAATTCGTCGAGGGCTACTCGTAAAATGTTAGAGTGATTCGAGAGGCTTATTTTCTTTTTTTTTTAATTACAACATGAACATTTCCTTTGGGATTTCAACGATGTACAAGTTACAGGGGATGCATAAATATTTTTTTGTTTATACGTATTTTTATATATATAGAAAACATATAGAATTTTTTTTAATGCGGAAGTGACAAATCAGAGACTTGAAAATGTTCGTTGTTGAGAAAAAAAAATTATTACTATTCCTTTTTTGCTACTTTTATTCGAGTCACTTATTTTTCAGTTTCTTTTTTTCTCAACAATGATTTTTCGACCCCGTGCTTTTTCGTATTTTTTTCTCTGTCATTTTCTTTCTATCCACCCGTCGCTTCTTCGTTTTCTTCTCAAATTTTTTTTTCTTTTTTTTGCTTTTTTTCAAAATTAACGTCGATCGTTTCTCGCGTCGTCGATTTTTTAAATATTTTGTTTGTTTGTTTGTTTGTTTACTCGCTTCTTTCTCTTAATTCTCAGTACCTACCGGGGGTGAAGCGTTCGACAGGTTTGTACTGGTGGGGGTACAGTTGTCTCGGGGAGTAACCGTAGATCTCACGGTGAACCGGAAGATATCTGCGAATCAGAAAATATTTCATTTTAAAATGGGTTTTTTCGCTACTATTTTTTTTTTCATTTACGAAAAAAATGTTTAAAAAGTACACGAAATTACACGTCATTATTTAGAAAAATAATCGTTATTTTCAAGAAGAAGATATGAAGGAAAATCCGAAACCTAAAATTTAATAGATAAAGAATTTTTATAAATTGATTTTACTGTCATCAGCTAGCCTTTAAAATGTAAAACAAAAATTATGCTAACAGTAAATATAATTTTATTGAGTAATAGACAACGTGGAATGAATTAACACTATTTTTGCTGACACTATTCGGTTCGAATAAAAAAGAGATACAGATTAAGTAACTCGATAATATAAATAATATTTTGGAATAATGTCAGTTTTGATTTATTTGTATAAGGTTCATACACATTGTATGCAACTCTGTTCGTAAAAAATTTTATGTTAGCAAGTTCGTCAGTTATTTTCTGTTTTTTAGAAAAGTCAGTTATTTTTTCTCTCTGAATGCAAAAATTTACCCTGATGTAGCTTTACTCTTCACTTCTCTACTCAAGACCATATTTTAAGTTAAATTTGGCGTTTTAAAACTGCAGAAGAGTTTTTTTTGAGTAAATTTATTCCAAAATAGTCCATTTTTTAAAATAGCAGCCACATTCAAGAGGAAATACGAAAAAATAATGTCAAGAGTAAAGAAGTGAAGAGTACAGTTAACGTACTGCCCAACGATGGTGCAATAAACATCATACATTGAAAAATGTTCATTTCTCAGAGAAAGTATCGAACTCTGCCCATCCCTGTTGCTGAAAATATCAATTTTTTAACCAGGTGAAATCTTTCCATCTTTTACCAAACATACCAGTGTTACATATTATTTCACACCATTTCCTTTTACCACTTTACACAATTTGGTTAACACCGCGAAATTTTTTTCGGTTCATTTACAAAAATTCATAAAATTCATAAAATTAATTAAATTTATTAAATTTATAAAATTAATTAAATTTATTAAATTTATTAAATTCATTAACTTTATTAAATTCATTAAATTTATTATATTCATTAAATTTATTAAATTCATTAAATTTATTAACTTCATTAAATTTATTAACTTCATTAAATTTATTAAATTCATTAAATTTATTAAATTCATTAAATTTATTAAATTCGTTAAATTTACAAACTTTATAAAATTCATAAAACATATAATTGATGACTTTCTCGATACCGCGAAATTTTTTTCGGTTCATTTACAAAAATTCATAAAATTTATATTTATTAAATTCATTAACTTTATTAAATTCATTAAATTTATTATATTCATTAAATTTATTAAATTCATTAAATTTATTAACTTCATTAAATTTATTAAATTCGTTAAATTTACAAACTTTATAAAATTCATAAAACATATAATTGATGACTTTCTCGATAAAAACATCGTATATAGAATATGATGAAAATGTACAGAAAAATGAAAATATTACCTGTATCCCGGCACATTGATACGATCGGCAGCGTGGAGAGGATTCTCGTAGATGGATTTTCCGTAGGGCCACGAGGACGAGTGAAGCTCGGGGAAGTCCGTATGGAAAATACCACGTGGTCTGTGGGTATGTTCGGGAGCTCTCATGTCGTCAGTGCCTAAAACGATAAATTTTCCATTATTTTTTTCAGTCACTTGAAAAAAAATAGTTGTAATTTCTTATTATTTTCAACTTCATACTAGATCCTGTATCATTCAATTTTTGGGGGTTTAATAATATGTATTGAGTTTTTCATTAATTTCATTCGATCAAAATTGTAATTTACAAAATATTTAGTTTAAAAAATTTAATTAAATTAATAATTTAATTGAAACGAGTATAAACGTACCCTTGAGAGCGCGCACGTAGCTTTGCCAGAATTTGGCTTTTCTGGTGATCGGCTCGTTGCGCCCGATCATGGCGAGGTTGCTCCTGAATCGCGCGTCCATCTTATGGCTCTACACCTGTTTTTGCCTCTACCTTCGCGTTCGTTCGCTAAAAAAGTCAAAAAACAATAATTTTCAGTACAATTGTCACTATATTACATAAAAATAATATTAAGAATAAACTGGAGTTACAATATTTGACGAAAGACGAGTTGTTCGACAAACAAAATTTGTCCAATGCAAGAAAATGTCAGAAACCTGACTCTGAAACCTTTTAATAAATAATTTTCAAATTTGGCACAAAAATTGTTCATAAATTTCGAAACAAGGTACCAAAAATTTATAGTTGCTCGTCACAATTTTTGAAGTCACTCCAATTTATCCTTGATGGAAATATTAAACAAAAACGACAGGACTCGAACTTTGATCGACTACGAAAATATTTCGTGCTCGCTTCGAACAAAATCGAACAAAAATAGTAAATATATTTCGGACGAAATGTCGTATGGCGGACGATAATATTTTTCGATGCGAAAGCGATGGCGCCGAATGAAAATATTCCGCTTTTAGAGCTTGCACGAAAGCTTTTACGCGTTAGGGTTATAATGGACGCGATTTCTCACATCCGCCTCGAGACGTTTAGAATTTATAAGAATTACGTAACTCGTAGATTATTTTTCTTTGCGCAATCTCGCTCTTGTCTCTCTCTTTCTCCCTTTTCTCTCCCCCACTCTCTCGGACTTTTACTAAAAGCAGTTTAATTTAAGAAACCGCTCTCTCGAAATCCGGCTTCGCGAATTTTCATCCCAAGTCACGATCCTATTTTCTTATTCAATAATACATTTATTCATTTATAATTCATCCTATTTTCTTATTCAATAATACATTTATTCATTTATAATACATCCTATTTTCTTATTCAATAATACATTTATTCGATCATCGTCTCTTTTATTATTATTTTTGTTATACTATTTCAATGCAATCCAATAGTTGTATATTTAATACAACACAATACAAATTTAATTAATATTTAATATTTAAATATTTAAATATTTAATACATTCAATACAATAGTTGTATATTTAAATATTTTGATAGTTATTAGCACTTTTAGTTATTCATAGTTGTTAATAGTTAATAGTTAAATTTAGATATTATAGCAGTTTATAGTCAGCTAAATACTTAAATATATCAATAGTTAAATATTTTTAGAAGTAAAGCCATCGATTTATATATAAAACTATTGTTATTTCAAGTATAATTGTATTGTAATACTGAAAAACGATTGACGATCTACCAATATTTTTATAAAAGAAAACAATTTCTGGAAAATATTTTTAAATTCCAAAATTGAATTTATATACATTAGAGTAAATGATAAGTATTTTATATGGTGACATTTTAAGGATGTATGGCACTCATTGGCAATATACAAATTCTCAATAAAAAGAAACTTTGGAGGTTAATAACTCTTAAACCGTTCAGTGAAACGATTTCAAATTTGGCACAATATTTTTTATAAGAACAAAATATACAAAATTTGTTAAATTCTCATATTTTAAAAGATATCGCTCATACATCCTTAAAGATGATGTTTATTAGGTATATTTCGTTGATGAATGGCGAAGAAAGAGAAACGAGAAGATAATTGCACTGAGAGAGAATAATTATAAATTTTACTATATACAAAAGTGACAACTAAGGTAAACTTCCCAATAGTTGGACGATTTTTCCTACATTATTTTTAACATTTAAATGATTTTTTTTATCAATAAAACCGTATGAATTGTTTTTCATATGCAAAGAGGTTTATTTTTCATAACGTTAATTTATTGGAACAAATTCGCTCAACCCTATAGAGATAGGGTCAATTTTCTGTCCAACTATTGGAACATTCTACATATTTAAACGTTCAAGTATTTATTTACTAGAAATATTTTTTAAAATTAACACATAAAATGAGTTTTCAATTGTTAAAATATCAGACAATAGTCTTGATGTGAATTAGAAGCAAATTTTTTCGTTTAAATATTTTTAAAATAAAGATAAAGTGAGAAAACCCTTAGCTGTCCAAACAAATTCTATCCGATTCTATCCTAAATATACTTTATATTATATGATAAACAGATATTTAGTTATAAAATAATTAGAATATTTGTAACTTTATGACAAAATCCATTTATCGTGATTATTTCTCTCAGTGTGATAGAGTGAAAATGAAGACAGAACAAAAATAAAAAGCGTGCGTAAGTGGAAAATTGGAGAAAGCGTGAATAAGATATTTGATTATTTGATATAAGATATGAATAAGATTTAAATAAGATACGTGATTATTTGATATAAGAAATTAATAAAATTTGAATAAAATGTCATGATTATTTATCTCAGTGCGATGGGGTGAAAATGACGACGGAAGAAGAATAAAAAGCGTGCGTAAGTGGAAAATTGGAGAAAGCGTGAATAATACTTGATTATTAGATATAAGATATGAATAAGATTTAAATAAGATTCGTGATTATTTGATATAAGAAATTAATAAGATTTGAATAAAATATCATGATTATTTATCTCAGTGCGATGGGGTGAAAATGACGACGGAAGAAAAATAAAAAGCGTGCGTAAGTGGAAAATTGGAGAAAGCGTGAATAAGATACGGAGATAGAGGGAGTCCGCCCACGCGTAGCCGTTAAAACGTGACGCAAGAGTCCTGAATTTGGCGGGCTCGGCGGGGATTTTCAAGTTCTATATTTAAATCGGCGCGGGCCGCGAGGCGTTCCGATCTTCCGCGCCGTTTTTAGTTGGAAACAGGTGGAGATCCCATCCTCTATATGCGCCTCCATACTCTTAACCCTGCCGTCTTGCCCCTTCTAACGTGTCACCGCGTGCCATCCGCTTGTTTAACCCGCGCCGCGCGTCCCCCACCCTGACTTTGACCCATTTGCTCCGACCCTTTTCCACAACCCATTTATTTATTGCCTTCGCCTCCCGGTCACCCTGATCATGACCCGATCGACTTCGACACCTAAAAATACCATTTTTTTTAATTCTCCTTCATCACACTTATCTTTCATTCGCACTTTTTAACTTGAAATATGTATTTCAGCATTCTTCAGCACATTGTAATTATTCTCGAGCATCGATCTTTGCAGATTTTCATTTTTATTCTTTCTACTTTCGTTATATACTTTTAAAAGTTATTTTTACAATATTTAATCATATATTATTTTAACAATATTTAACTGTATGTTTAATTAAACTATATTTTGTAAATTCATATTTTTTTAATGCTTTGCCTTTAAATTTACAAAATTTTGCAGATTTTTGGGCACAATAATAATTTACCAAATTATTTTATATAGCTTACTTTTTACGTGAAAATTTTTGGAATTTTGTACAATTTTTTGCCATACAGTATAATAATTGTACTAATTATTGTGAAACTATTATTAAAAATAGTGTTAAATTTTGACACTTTGTTAATAATTAACATTTTTATAGTAAAATTTACGATCATTGAGAAAATAAATTGTAATCGAATGACAAAGTACAAAATGATCGTAACTTTGTTATTTCAGTTGAAATTTTATCGAAGATGATGAACACAAATAACAAAATTACAATAAATTAAATATACTTGACAATTCCAAACAAATTTTGTTCTCAGTCTGCAACTTTAGCTTCAGAAAATTTTTCTTTTTTTCTTTTTTGACAATTCCACAACTTTTTAGAGACAAAACTCAAGATTTTGTACCAAGAAATGTAAAAATGACATTGATCGTCGAGCACAGGCGAAAATTCGCATGTTTACTCCACAAATTGTATATTCAATTTTTCCTCGAATGTTTTCAAGCGATGAAATATTTTTCAAATTGCTTACGATGTAATTTTGGTACTTTCGATTGCGTGGTATCGTTTTTAACCGAGATTGAATTACATTAATGAATTTGGAGATGAAAATAGTTTCGAGTGTGATGATCGACGAGCTAATTTCGACCCGGGGATGATTCATTGGACTTCCGTGTAAAAATGGAGATGAAAAAGAGCGAAGGGGTGCCAGACACGTGTTTTACGTTTCATTTGGATTATAGCCGATCGTTTAAGCGAGACGATAACGCGCGCTTTTTATTCGGCGCAACGACGAGGCGGCTCTCTCGTCTCGATAGAATCAAAGGGACGTGTATCGTCCATTCTAAATTTACACGTTGTGTGGTCAAGCGAATAATCTGGGGCATCGGTCCAAAAACCGAAATACATCTTGGCCCATCGCGTATATCGTTGATTTTCCTCCATGGGAATAAAAAAAAAACATATCGCCACGAAAAAATATCGAATTCGCGAAAAATTTCGACCTCCACACAGACAAATGTTTATTGAAAATAGTAGAAAAACACTCTCTGCGTTGCTTCAAATGCTTGGATTATTATTTATTTTAAATTTGAGCCTTTTCATTATTTTTTTTTCCATACAACGAGGTGTATTTTGGGACATCCGCATAATGAAACGTTTCAGCGGTTAATTACTGTAAATAATGATCGAAATTGAGACATTAGATGGGTTTTGGATCGCTGAAATATCAGATAATAATGTGGATATTAATTTGAAGCGAATTTTTTTAATTTAAATGTGTCAAAAATAAAAATAGAGTATGTTCAACGTTTGCAAGATGTTTTTCGATCCAAAGTTTATTTCTGATGAATTCTCTTGTTGATGAAAATTACGTGAGTTTTTGTCTCGTTTATTTGCAAAATTATACCTGGGAAACAATTCGAGGTATTGAAAAATGGAGTAAAATTTAGTTATTCTGTTTCTCTCTTGGGCGTCACTCGAGCTGACTATTCTTGGATCGTCGGCAAGTAAAATTAAATGGCGAACGGTTCTCTACCAATCTCGCGTCAGTTCTTACGTAACGAGCCTGAACGAGAATCACCCTTGCCAATTATTATATGAAAGCGAGAACCGAGAATTCGTAAACCGGATCACAGCGAAATGTTTTCTTCCCCCTCGACGATCAAAAATAATTCCCTTTCAATTTTACCAAAAAAATAAAATAAAATAAAATAGAAATCATGAAAAAAAGAGAACAAATTCCAAAGCTTAGAATTTATTCCAAAGCGGATCATAGTGAATTTTTTTTCTTTCCCCTCGACAATCAAAAATAATTCCCTTCTAATTTCACCAAAAAAAAAAGAAAATAGAAATCATGAAAAAAAAAGAGAAAAAATTCCAAAGCGTAGAATTTCTTCCAATAAATTTTCATAAAACGAAAAACGAAAATGGTTCGTGGGGGTTGCAGGATCGAGGCGTGAAAAATAAATGAATGACGTATTAAATGTCGAAGGATGCAGTTACGTTTTGTTACGTTTTTTCATTTCTTTTCTTTTCTCATTTGTTTTTTTATTGTTTATTATTATTCTTACATCAAGCATTAGTCAGCAGAAACAAAAATTTGCGAGCACACCAATTCAACCGTACTCCTCGTCGTTGTTTATTTTATATATATATACATTAGAGTGTTTTCCACGATTGTGATTGGGGTTAGCACGTGGACAATTTTGATATACGACTTGTGTTGTTTCAGCTGGAACGAGTCTTCGAAGATGGCGCACCAGTTTTTCTTTTTCTCTTTTTTTCTCGCATCGTCGAATCACTCGCGCCCGTTTTTTCCCCTTCTTCGTGAAATTTCAAAAAAAAAAAATATGTAGATTTTCGTATGAAAAAAAAGAAACAAAATTGAAAAAAAATTGCGTTATCCGGATCGGAAATCGAGAGAAAATTCGGAAGCACTATATAGGATAGAGAGAGACCAATTACGAGAGAAAATTGAAAATAAGGGATGAATTTTCGCGACACCAATTTTGGAGTTTGTTGTTTTTTTCGTTGATTTGAAATATCAATAAACTCGTCTGTCTCGCCTTGTTTTTACGTAACCGTTGGCCGGGGTGAGAAGAAAAAAAAACGTGTCGAATGGGAGAATCGATTTGGCGTCGGAACGTCGGTGAATCCGTGAACGTGATTAAAAAACGATGAAAAATACGATAATGAGAGTCGAATCTCTTGGTTCGAGTATGTTGTGAATTTACCTAGATTCGGATGACCGTTCGGTTCGGGGGTTGGACCTTACACTGGCCGTTAGCTGCCAAAAAGCTCCGACTAGTATCTTGCCTCGTGCCCGAGCGCCGCCACGCGGTAAAAATGATAAACAACTCCGAGACATTTATGGCAACCCCCGCGTTCCCGTTTAGCCAAAAAAATAACTCGAAAAATTTGCCTCCCATACATTTTTATCGCACTTTTCTTTTTTTTTTTTTTTATTTCAAGCCTAAATTTCGCCTCTGCTGACATTCTGCTTCGCCGACAATCGTCGCTCGATCGAGTCTCTGCAATTTGCGATAACGCTTTTCCAAATGTCATCCGCAGTGACGCTCCATTGTTTTTTACTCATTTTTTAAAGCTTCCATTACCATTTTGGTTTTTATTAGGTTTATTTAAGTTTTTTTTTATTTCAATGCGTAAAAATATGAGAAGTTGATTATTTTTTCGTATGTTGTTTCTATAAGTATAGAAAAAAATGTTCATGCCTTTCAAGAGCTATTAAATTCTAAAGTTAATGGGATTTAGCTGCCTGTAGAAAATTTTTATATTTTTTTGGAAAATTAATTTTTGTAAATTTTTCAAATATACTCGTAGTAGTGTGTATTTTTCACAAATAATGATTTCAAGACGTTTCTTTACAATTTTTCTTATTCTATTACTTAAATAATAGAGTTTGTGGATTTACGATAGATTGTGGATCTTATGAATAAATTTTTCAAAAAATTATGACGAAAAGTTACTTGCTGTATTTCCAGCTAATTTTTCTTATCAATATTTCATAAATTGATCGTATCTCCTGAATTAGTCTCATTAGAAAAGTAAAGTAACAAAATCTGCTTACATCTTTAATTCAATAACTTATATGACTATAATACGTGACAAAAATTTAAAAAAATTAAGAAAAGTATGTCAATTGTCCAACATGTACAAAATATGTTACAAAAAAAGTATTTTAGATATTACTATACAAAAGTGACAAGTATACGATTATTATTCAATTAATTACATTTTATTTAAATCCTGCCCAAAATATATTACATTATATTTTATCAAAATATAGTATATTTAATTATAATATAAATCTTATAGTTATCACTTTATGGTAAAATTTACTGTCGTGATATCTCTCAGTCTGAAAATTTATCTATAATTAATAAAATCATAAAAAACTGTTCTTTTGTAGGAAAAAAATAATATTTCACGTTTATTTTGCATTAGGATATGTTAATCATCAGCTCGATTTGTGAAAAATCGATTGAATGATGAATGAAAGGGTCGAGATAAATCCTTGAATTTTTTTTTAGCGTGCGTTTTATTTTTTTTCCCCAATTTTCGTCTCAGAGTCAATTAATTGGTTCCAAAACAAATGCACGACGAGATTACGATCTCTTACAAATGTATAAACAAGAAAGGCCGTGTGGGGACTCCGCGTCTTGGCTGACGCGCTCTTGGCGTGCTCAATGCAGATTCTATTTTCGTAACCGTATTCGAGTCACTCTCGAGAGTCTCGTACAAGCGAGCACACGCTCGCGCCACTCCCGCTCGCATTTATTTTCAAATCGGCCACGGTCAAACTTCTCCCCCTTTTTTATTTCGCGCGTATACCGGAGCTCGTTTCTTGCGTATATTCAATCGAAAAATACACAAGCAACAAAGTTACGCCCACCGTTTGAACGAAAAAAAAAAACATAATCAAATTGCAATAATTCGATTAATTTTCCCTGGAATAATTCGATAGCTCTCGTTTCAATAATGAATTATACGAATGGCAGCTCGAGAAAATCACCCTGGATAAATTTCACAAAATTTGCAACAAAAATTGCGAATTATTTGTTGAGAAATTATTTAATAGCTTATTTTTTAATTTTTTTTTTTAATTTTCGAAATGGGATTTTTATTGCGTTTCGTCGAAGCCCTTTTTTTCGCGTTCGTGCGATTTTTTAGAGCTTGCGACACTCGATTTTTCGAGTGCCTGACCCACTTTTACGTCGCTGACGTCGACGCCGACGCGGCCGCGGGCGAAATTCTCGTCGGAAACGTCGGAATCAGACATCCTGGATCGTCGAAAACGCAACGCGCGCTCTCGGCTCTGACTTTCCTCGGCCCACGCCCGAAACGCGCTGGAAGCATTCCCGTATTTTCGTTCATCCGCGAATTTTACACGTACGGCCGCGTCACAGCCGCCTCCATTTTCTGGCATCCCTCGCGCTTCCAATGTCAAGTCTATTTTTTGTGTTTACACGCCAACCGAGGACGCTACCTTCTCTTCACTCTGATTTATTTACTTTTTATCATATTTTACGGTTTTTTTCGATTTAATCTCACTCGATTCGACGCTTCTCGCTGATGCAAAATTCTAAAAAAAAAAAACAAACAACCTTTGTTTCGATCTCAAAAATAACATTTCTGTTCATCAGTTTGATTGTTTTACGCTTACAGTTTCCAAATTCTTATATAAAAGAACATTCAATGAAGATTCGAAGCTCCTTTTTGCAGATTTTCAGAAATTAATTTTTTTTTTGGTTTATTATATAGATTTTCAATAATTTTCTGAAAAACTTGGCAATTTCATTTTTTTGATGTTATATACACTGAGAAAACATTTTTGTTGTATCAACAAAATTTCAGTTGAATAAACCAACATTTTGTTGAATAAACAAAATTTCGGTTGATTAAACCAATATTTTGTTGAAACAACAACATTTCAGTTGATTAAACCAACATTTTGTCGAATCAACAAAATTTCACAAAAATTTTTTTCAGTGTAGTCAGCAAATAGCCATGAAATCTTCACGATTCATTTCTGTTAAATCAATTTGGTTAGAGAGGGTGTGGGAATGTTGGTAAAAAAGTCGAAAAGATTAATCAGTCTTGGTCCCAATAATGCGTATATACAACGAGAGTCGAAAATTTGGCAGCGGCGAACGAACGGAAGTCGGCGAGGACGGTCTGGAAGAGAAAACAAGGTCTGAGGAATCGATACCCGAGTCTCTCGAGTGGGGGTGAATCTCGTCCAGGGGCCAAGGGAGGCCTCAAGCGTTGATCCCCTTCGTAACACCTGCTAAATTGAAACTTATGAGTTTTCTACCGGCCCTCGCCTCGGTGAGAGATTTTCGAGCTCCGTGAGGGTCAGAGTGGCGTAATTTCGACTCGGCTTCTCAGTCCGGAGATCTTTTGCGTGAAATTTTCGCGATTGCGCCCTTCTGAAGCTCAGAAATTGATTTTCGTGGATTCTTGGTGTTTTTATTTCTTTTTTTTCGTTCATTTTTTTCCCCCTGGATGAACGGAAGTCTGAGATCTTCATCCCCTTTGTTTCAGTCTTGTACGAGGTCTCGCTTCTCTCTTGTTGGTCGCGATACTTGGTCTAGAAGTTCGCAAGGTGCTCAAAGGGGGTGTGTCTTCCACCTACTCGGCCATTCTTCTTTCGACCGTTTAAGGAAAGCCTCGCCTCGTTGCCTTGGTTACTGATACGCCTTATTAGCGCTCTTCTCCTCTTTTCCACCTATACTTTTCCGCTTTTCTTTTCCCAGCGTCCTCTTCATTCCCATCTCTCCGTTACCGTCCATTCAAACCAACTCTCTGAAAAGTACATCGAGATTAATCTCAGATAGTAGATTTTACCATAAAGTGCCAACTATACTGATTATTTTATTTTTGATTATTTTTGAACTTGATTAGTATTTTATCATAAAGCGAAATATGTGGCTAGGATAGGATCTAAATAAGGTATTTCAGGTCTACAATGATTGGGATAGTTGTCATTTTAGATCTATCATATTTTTATCTTAGGAATTAAGAAATTGGGATATTGGAGTTCAATATCTAGTTGGACAAAGCTAAGTTTTAGGTCATCCCATAAAATTATTTTGAAAGAAAAACATCGAGAGGGTTTTGACATTTGTAAAAATCAAAATAATTTTAACAAAAACAATGATTATACAATAACTCTTATTCTTAATAAATTGGCCAGCCGACTAATCAAAAAGCAGAGTCTCAATTGGCTGATCACTAAGAAATTGATATCATCAGTTGATCCTAAAAATGTTGAAATTTTTCATTCACTGAGTGATCATAGAGACAGTGATATAGTTTTTGTGTATACAATCGTTCCTCGATAGCTTACTTTACTTGACATTTGTAAAAATCAAAATAATTTTAACAAAAACAATGATTATACAATAACTCTTATTCCTTAATAAATTTGCCAGCCGACCATTCAAAAAGCAGAGTCTCAATTGATCACTCAGAAGTTGATATCATCAGTTGATCCTAAAAATGTTGAAATTTTTCATTCACTGAGTGATCGTAGAGACAGTGATATAGTTTTTGTATATATACAATCGTTTGTCAATAGCTCACTTTGGGTCGAAGAAGGCTCAATAACTTGAATTAAATGGGCAAGAGAAGGGAAAGCTCGGTTATGAGAGCGCAAGAGTCACGAAAAGTCAGGGCTCGTTTTAAACGTCGAACGAGAAAAAAAAAAGAAAATAAGAAGAGAGAGGAAAAAAAAGAGACAGTGAGCGTTTACAAGGCGCAGCCTCGCATCGATCTTTATTAGAGGTTGAAGGTTTATATCGGCCTCCGAACGACGCACACGCCGATTTAACGAGTTTATTCGAAAGCCCGCTCCCTTTGCCTCCGGACGTCACTTCTCGCCCCCCCCCCGAGTCCTAAAAGGGCCTCGAGGGCCGCGTGTCCGACTCCCACAACCTTCCCGCACCCAACTTCAATAGAAATCAACTCGGATGAGCTGGCTAATCTATGTATATGATTTTCCTGTTAGCACTCTTCCATTACTCTTCAAAAACCAAGACTGCAGTCTCATGAAAAATAAAAAATCAAAAAATTCACTAGAAATTTGTTCATTTAAATATTATTACCAAAAGTAATTATTTTTTAGGCTCAAAAATGTGATCTATGGATTTCATTATTTTCCATTCGTATTTATATTTATTGGTTGATGAAAAAAAAGGATCATTTAGATGTTTTTTTAGGAATCGAGAATAAATAATTCACGGTTCGCGTTCGAATGAAAATATACGTGTATCTGATTTCGTTTTCGGCTTACTAGAGAATTATGCCCGCCTTGAAAATTTTTCGTCGATTCTATTCACATGCAAATAAGGGATTTCGGCATATTGCGGACCACCGCGGCGTTCAAATAGCTTTTGTAATAGAGGCACGAATACGACGTGTGAAACCAGGGGATATCAAAGATTTTTTAGGAGTACATTTTTAACAAAGTTAATCAAAAAGAAATATGTGAAGTGAAATATTAAAAAAAAAACTAAAACTATAAAAGCTATATATTGTTTAACTAAGCAGACTTAAAATAAAACACTCATTGTTGGTAACATGAAATAAAAATCTATAAATCTATAAATTATTTTAAAGAAGCCACGTAATATATTTGAGACAAAAAAGTGTTTTTAGGAGCACATTTTTTAAAAAGTTAATCAAAAAGAAATATGTGAAGTGAAATATTAAAAAAAAAACTATAACTATAAAAGCTATATATTGTTTAACTAAGCAGACTTAAAATAAAACACTCATTGTTGATAACATGAAATAAAAATCTATAAATCTATAAATTATTTTAAAGAAGCCACGTAATATATTTGAGACAAAAAAAATGATAAAAACCTGTAAATTATAATATTTACATAAAACGATATATATTTGAGGCGTCGAGTGAATATTTTAGAAAGATTGAAGGAAAGGAGAGGATCTGGGATCATGAGCCTGCCATAAAAGAGTCCCCGAAATAGAGGCATTGCGTTGTTGATATGAAGATATAGATAAAAAGAGAAGCAGTGGAAGTATAGAGAAAAGAAAAAAAAAGTGATCGTTTATTGGAGGAGGAAATAAGGCGACAAGGGCGAGAAAATAAGGGAGGAAAAAAAAAGTGGCAAGTCGAATCTCGGGGTATAACAAGGAGGAAAGGCTCTCCTGGTGTAAGGATATCACAAAGCCGTAACGTCATCGCTAATTGATATAAACGCGCAGGGCCTATACTAATATACTTGTCATAGGTTACCCAGAGCCGTTCAGAGCCCATTTATACCCCGAACGAACGTTCGAATATAAAGACATTAAGCGAGAGGGTGGAAAAAAAGGGCCACGCAGTTCAGAAAAGAGGTGGAGGCGAGCCTCGAGCTTTGAACGACGCAACGATGTTACTCCTAATCCTCCCCCGGTAGCCGCTAAGCGCACGTCCAATATTCACTTGTCACCCCTCACCATCGTGTCCTATTACTTTTCACATACATTTCGTGCACGTTTTCTTTATTATTTTTCGGGATTTAACAGTCACACGTTGTTCATCTTCTTTATTTTTGGTTTTTTTCAACAACAAGATCTCTATAAAACTTTCCAAAGCTCTCCTCTTCATCATTTTAGTTATATTTTTCTTAAATTTGTATATAATATATTAGAGTAAACGTCCTGAATTGTTATTCGTACTTTCGAAATTCTTTAAGGGGTACCGTTGGCGAAAATAAATTAAGTTTTACATGTTAAAAGTATAGGGAATCGAAATTTATTAAGAACACGATGAAAATTTGAAATTCTTATACACGGAAAGTATAGCTATATTATCTTAAAAATGATATTTCATGGTTAATTGTTCGGAACATAAGTAGACGAAAATTCGAAAAAAATTCGTGTTTACGTATTTCATATGAAAGAATATCCTCTCCAAATTTGAAAAAAATTTTTATTATTTCGTTATGGGTATCGAAACTCCTTAAGGGTGAACAATGGTAAGTTTGGGAAAGTTAACAGGTGATTATATAGCAGTTGACAGTCAGTAACAGTTGACAGTAACTTCAAAATGTGACATTTTTTAAAATTTAACTATTTAAACAATAAGAAATGTTTAAATTGTTTTTAAAATATGCTCAGGTTGCCAATTAAAAGTCAAACTAGGACTGAAAAAATTGGCAAATCTTTAGCAAAAGCCAGAGTCTGGATTTTACGAACTTAACGTCAAAAATTTACATCATGCTGGAATTGATGTCTCCACCATATACATCCTTAAAAGTTTCATTCATCACTAGAATCTTTAACTCTTGAATAATTCGATCAATTTTGTCAATCTTTTCATCAGTTGCTAATTATTTATTTCCAATCAATTTAAATTCAACCAAATGGTCGAGGAAATTTTTTTAATAAAATAAAATAAATATGTTCTTTTTTTCAAATTTAAGTACATATCACATGCTTCTATTTAAACTTGAAATTCTTGAAAAAAGAAATCTATACTTTTTACTATAAGACTTTCGACTGTGTGTGTAAATAAAATAGGAAATTTCGGATCGAGTGTACTTTTCGATGTGAATATACAAAAAAAAGAGCGACATTTGAAGAAAATCAGTTTTCGTGCTATAGAGGTATCCCGTCGTGTCGCGGACAAATATGGACGAGGGCGCGACCTTCTAAACGCTTTTAAACGACGCCTCGGATCGAAAAATGACTTCGGACTTCCGTAGGCGCGTCAGGCTCGTTTTATTGTTCATCTTCAGCTTCCGTTCGATCATGGAGAAGAGAAAGAGCTTTTTACGGTTAGTTCGCGGCAAAGAGAAAGCCCGCACACGCGCTATACAGAAATGACAGTAAAATCGCTTTTCAACGGGACCAGGTGCAACCTGGTAGACAGAACACGCGACGATTTATCGTCGCATCCCTCATTCCCCAATTTTCCTTCATTTTTTACACACACACACCCCTCGTACGTGTAACTTATTTCAGAAAAACGGAAAATTTTCTCTGAGCACGAGTCCTCTTCGGTTCGAAGAAAATATTACGGTCGCTCCAGAATTCGTAAAAAAAGAACCTTTCGAGCTATTTTCCAGATTCATTTTTTTTGTTTTTTCATATAAATCTTTACTGTGAAAAATTTAGGAAAATTATTTTATCGCGAAAATTTCCAAAGTCGAAATATGTCGAGATGTAATTAATTTTTTTTTACATATACACTGTGCCTTTTTAAAATTAGGTACAACAGAAGGTTTTAGTTCAGTTCAGTTTTTTCATGATAAAGTTTATTTTTTTAAAATCATTTTTTAATGTCTTTTTCTTATTTAAATTATTTTTTTTTACTACAAAATCTTTACATTCAAGAGCAAAATATCTAAAAATGTTTATACATCGAAAATTGTATGTCTTAAAAAAATGATTTAGATTGCCTTAACAAGAAAATATATCTAAATCTAAATATCTAAATATCTAAATATAGCAAAATATGTAAAAATATTTTCATATCAAAAATTGTATGTTTTACGAAAATTTTTCAAAAATGATTTAAATTGTTTCAACGAGGGAAATGACGACATTGAAGAAGAGATTATAAACAGGGGGAATGAGATCGACGGTGAAATATGCGAAAAGAACGTGAAATCGAGCCAGGGCATTTCAAATTGAGTAGATTTTATTGAGAATCTAGTATGGCGTGCGGTTACGCGGTGAGGATCCTCGGCAGAAATCTTTGTCGTTCCATATAAAGAAGGAAGCCGAAAGTTTTTTTTTTCCCCGCGTGTTTGTTGTCGGGCACGATTACGATTCCTTTTATATTTCACACATTTCGAAGGTGTCGGGGGAAAAATGGGCATTGTGCGACCATTTGTCGAGGGACTTGCTCGACGAGTAAAAAGGGGAATCCATTTTGGGCGTAAATATATACACGCGTGTAAAAAAGAAGAAGAAGAAGAAGAGGGAAAAAAGTAAGGCGAATCTTTCGATTTTTGACAAAGCGTCAATTTTCCAGTTTTAAAGCCCATTTGGCTCGAGATCGGGCACCGGGATGAGGAATAAAAGTACAATTGAGGAGCCTAAACGCTTCACAATGTCATCCGCGTCAGAGGCCACACGCTTGCACAATGGGCCAAACATCCGGTCAATCCTCGAGGTTCCCCTCTGCGAACAATCCTAAATGCCTATCGTTCGGGCTATGAATTTTCTAACTTTCCGCGAGTGCTCCCGTGGGCGTGAAACCTTGCAACCCCCTCCCCGAAATACGGAAATGCATTTGACTTTTCGCTCCTGCTTCCCATTTTTCAATCCAACTATGGACTGGAAACAACAATTTTAGCGAATTTTTCATATTCAAACATTGAAGCGAGTTATTGATTATTGACATTGATTGTATTTTATCTTAAAATATTTGATAAAATTATCTCTTGATTCTGTGTAAGAGATTTTCCGATCGGAAATTTATTCCTGTCGATTCAAAAAATGCTTATTACTTTTCAGGCCGTTTAATAATTATTAAACACCATTTATTTCTCTTTCCCCCTTCGTAATCGGAAGTAGGTTTATCTGCAGAATTACTGAAAAAATATTTCATTGTTTTAATTGCAATTTTTCATGATTTTTGGATATTTTTAACAGTTTTTCGCAATTTACTCAACATTTTTAACGAATTATTGATATTCAAATGATTGTATTTTATCTTAAAATTTTTGAAAAAATTATCTATTGATTCTATGTAAGAGATTTTCAGATCGGAAATTTATTCCTGTCGATTCAAAAAGTGCTTATTACTTTTCAGACCGTTTAATAATTATTAAACACCATTTATCTCTCTTTCCCCCTCCCTAATCGGAAGTAGGTTTATCTGCAGAATTACTGAAAAAAATGTTCATTTTTTTAATTACAATTTTTCATGATTTTTTAACATTTTTAACGGCTTGTCACAATTTACTCTACATCTTGGCAGTATACGGGTTAAACGGATCTAAGTACATAAAATACATACTTGATTTAATTTAAAAAAAAATGTTGTTCATTTTTTGATTATTTTTTGCCATTTTTAGCAAGTTTTTTTACAATTTAATCAAAATTTTGAAGATTTATAAGCCAAATCCACTTCGGATTTGGATTTATCCTCTCAAAATATTTAGAGATATACTATTATTTTGTGTGCCGGTGTAATTCATCGTGTAGTCTAATAAATTGATAGAAAAATCACTTTTTTTGAAAGTCCTGTTAAAAAATTAATCGACTTCCAAGAAATTTAAATTTGTTTGAATGACGATATGAAAAGTGTTTTCATTTTTATCGTCGAGTCATTGTTTTTTCACTGTACGTCGAAACAGAGAGTAAACAAAACAAAAATAAAATAAAAAATAAGTACGTTCAAGACGAAAATTATGACTCACGTGAAGAAACAGAGGTCAAGACTCGCAGAATCGTGGGCGGGAACGAAGGAGACGTACGAGGGTCCGCGCTGACAGACTTTTTTATTTTCGAGTCTCGAGCGGGATCGATTGGATCGCTCCGTTGGCTCCGATCCAAAAATTTTCAGCCAAGTCTCTTGAGCCACACGATGTCAATGTGTGAAATTGATATCTCGAAAACAAAAAATTAAAAAAGAATAAAACGAGTTCTATAACAAAATAAAAAGAGTCCTTGACGTCATCTGCTCGCGAGGAAAAAAAGAGAACATTATTGAAGCATATTTTACGAGCTTTTTTTTCTTTTCGTTTGATGTAAAAGTCGTCGAGGGGTTCTTTTTCGTTCGTTTTGACTCATGGACGTCATTTCTCGGACGCGAAATCGTGATAGGGTTTAGCGCGGACGAAAGCACAACCAGCGATGACAGACCGCCCGAGACACCGACGACGTAAGCGTTACAAACGCGTTTCCTGAGTGCTGACTCGTGTTACCGGAAGTCCATCCTAATAGACGATCCTCCCTTTTATTCTCGTTTCCGTTACGTCACTCCATCATGAGCTAACTTCGTCCATATATAATACGTTTTTTTTTTGCACTTTTTTTTGTAGATATTTTGAAAATTAATTTTATTCTGATATATTTTCATAAGATTTTGTTTTTAGATTTCAAGATTTTATTCGATCAGACCTTTTTTTCAGATCTTTCCTTTTTTTTACGATATTAACTTTGTTATAAGCGTGAGTCGAAGTACTTTTGCTAAAGAATTCATATTGAAAATGTCAAGAAACTGATTTTTGGATCATTTTTTTCAATTTTTCTATATGAATTCTTGAATTTTGTCTCAAGTCAGTAGCATTTTCGTTGTCTACGAGGAATTTCCGATCGAGTAAGACTTTAAAATGAAAAATAAATAAATAAAAAAATTTTGCGAATTTTTGAAAAAATGGAAAGGGTCCTTCAAAAATTCGCAAAAATTATTGAATTTTTTTTTCGCGATTTTAAGAGCCTATTCGATCGGAAATTTCCCGTAGATAACGAAAATAATACTTATTCAGGGCAAAATTCAAGAATTCATATTGAAAATTTCAAAAAACTGATACAAAAGTTAGTTTTTTCAATTTTTCAACATCAATTCTTGGATTTCACCCGGAAAAAGTATGATTTTCGTTATCTACAGGAAATTTCCGATCAAATAAGGTCTTAAAATCGAAAAAAAAAATTTTGAAAAATTTTGCGAATTTTTGAAGGTTTAATACCCCTTTCCATTTTTTCAAAAATTTTCAAGGCGTCATAACTTTTTGAAAAATTAATGAATTAACCTGATTCCTTCGCCATTCGCTTCGTTTTGCAAAAATCTTTAAAAATCACTCATAATAAAATAGATTTGGTTAAGATAAAGAAAAGATATCGCTAGTTGAAATTTTCATGGGTCCACGAGATCCAGTGTGACTCACCAAATTTCTTGAAAAATTTTTTTTTCGATTTTAAGAACCTATTCGATCGGAAATTTCCCATACATAACGAAAATAATAATTATTCGAGGCGAAATCGAAGAGTTCATATTGAAAATTTAAAAAAACTGATTTTTGGATCAGTTTTTTAAATTTTTCTATATGAATTCTTGAATTTTGTCTCAAATCAGTAGCATTTTTTTATCTAGAAGGTATATGCGTGGTAAGGAAACGCATTGAGCCTCAATGAGGCTAAAATTAGTTGCAACCGTTCGTTCTTGCATTATAGGATTATTGCATCTACCAAATTTTAATATATTATAAAATCCAATATTTACATAAAAAACCACACTCGCCCAATTTTCCAACATATCATAATACATATAATATTTTATATCTGTCGCTGAAATATGAGCTGAATATTCTTTGTGTTGTAATCCCTGTATTTTTCTTTTTTTTTTCAGAGTTACGTTCGGAGTCTCTTGACGATATCGACCCTGTTTCTTCGTATGGACTGTGTCAGTGGTATGTTTTTATCGCGCATGCACATATGTATTTTTCTGGGCGAGTTGTCGCTCGCGCGAAAATCACCCCTCGGGGAAAGCCACGCCTTTTCGCCCAGGTGCGCGCACGCGGACCGAGCGTTTCTCGTTACGCCCCTCGCAACATCCCTTCCCATCCTCTTGGCTTCATCATCCCCTAGCGAAGACAAAAAATTACGAGAAAACCTCCCCTCGGCGATCCACCAGTCGAGAAACACAAAAGAAGCCAGGAGATACTTTCACGAGCCCGATCATTGCTTCCTTCGTGAGAGAGGATGCGCGATGAAATTTTTTTTTTCATCCAAAGGGTAGAAAAAGAGAAATCCTCAAAAATAATCCATACGGTCATTCGCCGCAATTTTCGGCTTCATAAATCTGGATTCTCTCTTCTTTTACTCTCGGTTCGATTGCTCCGAACTTTTAACGAATCGTTAAATTTACGAAACGATTTTTTTTTAGGAATTTTTTAAAATTTTGCATAAATTGTCTTTGATATGTTATATGCATGTGTATTTCATTTTATGAAGTTTCACGGCATAGAATTCGAGATATTCATTATCGAAAATCATCATTTTTTCTACTCTACCATAAGAGCACGTGTTAAATTTGGCGATCTTCAACTCTAGATATCTTGATTTCTACACTGCAAAAAATTTCGCAGTGTTAACTAAATTGTATGAGTGGTGAAAGGATATATGGTGTAAAATAATAAGTAAAAGATGGAAAGATTTCACGTGGTTAAAAATCGATGTTTTCTGCAACAGGGATGGGCAGAGCTCGATACTTTCCTGAGAAATGAAAATTTTTTAATGTATGATGTTTATATTGCACCATCGATGAAAAAAGCATCATTTATTAAAAAATTATTTTCATTTCTCAGAAATCATCGAGTTTCAGTCCACTCCATTAAATGGCAATAAATGAGGACGAGAAATGATCGCGAAAAATGTAGAATTATAGGTATACCTGAGCTGAAGCTTGTAATATGAAAACATTATTTTATGACTCATAATCGAAATATCATTAAGCTAATCCATTCTCGAGGGCATCTTTGGTCAATCAGGTTTGAGGGGAAGCATAATTATTTCAAAGAACTGATAGTTGAAAATGAAAAATTTAAAAACATTGCTAGAACACTTGCTACTTAATATCAACGTTACATCTATTATGAAAAAAATTAGTATACAAAAAATTGAAAAAAAAACTAGTCTAGATAGTAAATTACTCTATACATCAGGGTAAATCTTTGCATTCAGAGAGAGGAAAACAGAAAATAATTTACAAACTTGTTAACATATAATTTTTTACGAACAAAGTTGCAAATAATGTCCATGAACCTTGAAAAAACAAATTGAAACTTATTCCAAAATATTCTTTATATTATTGAGTTGCTTAGAAAAATTGATTTGACTGTCATGTATATGCACTACCTTAATTTTAAAGGCGTACATTAATCGAGCGAAATATAAGGTCTTTTTTAGAATTTATCACGCGAAAGATTTATTATTGAAAAAAATATCTATTTGACAATTTATTTGGAAAAAAACATTAATAATATACGAAAAATAAAAATAATTGTATTAGTGATTAATTGGTCCAATGGTCGTGCAATTGGACATCTTTGAAAAAAATTCACGGAACCATGCCAATTTTGTGAAGAATAAATTTCAATTATCCCGAATAATGGTGAATGGAGATGAAATTTAATGTGGCCTGATTAGACATGGTAGCTTTGAGAATTCGGATAAATACAAGTTCATCCGCGATTTATTGTATTTTTCACTTTTGGCTGACGGTTTACGAAAAAAAAAAATATAAAGTGTGTGTACGGATGCAAAAGCGATCCCATGGTTTCGCTCGCTGCGGAGAAGTCTGTCCGAGTTTGCTTACAAGGCTGGAGAAACGCTCGGGAGATAATCCCCGGATTTTCGGGGGATTCTAGCCCGGCGAGAAAAATACGTATAAAAATGCAGGGGCTGTCAGAGGATTGGTTGAGAAAGGTGAGAAACGATTGTGAAAGGGCGTAAGCGCGTGCATTGATTTTTCGCTCAATTTCTCCCGAAATATTTTGAAAAACGCAGCGAGTGACGCGCTCGGTGCGAGGAAAAAAAAAAGAAGAAGAAGAAGAATCTCTCAAGCTCCGTGAATAATGCGGGGATCACAATTTTTCCTTTCACTCGTGAAAAACGCATTCTGGTAGCAAAGTAAACAGCATTAAACTTCCGGTTAGCTGGTTGGAGGATTTCGACCGAGGCCTTATATTTTCCCTTTTTACTCTCCTCGCGATAATAAAAGACGTCCGGGAGAGAGCGAGTGAGAGAAAATCGATCGTTTCGTTTCCCTTTTTCAAAAGTTTCACTTTTTATCCCGTGTAAGCCAGTTAAAGGTCCTCCAGATCGAGCTCTCCTAAGCCATGTTATTTTTTCCATTAGAAGTGAGTGTATTGACAGGCTCACGAACCTTGCCCTCGCGCTAGAATATCAAAAATATTTTTTCTACCATTTTTCAATGAAATCATTCCTAGAAGCTGTTTTTAAAAACATTCTTCAGACTACTCAATGAAACGGTGTAAGAAAATACTGCTCTGTCTTCTTCTCAACAAAATCACTTTTCAAGAAAGAAAAATCAAATCTGCTTTACCTATATATGAAGAACGTCCCAAGAATTTATCATTTATTTTTTAAAATATTGCTCGTAAACTTTTCAATTTTTATTTTCAGCAGGAAGAATTTTTTTTTTCTTCATAATTGGTGAAATATTTAAGAGTACTTTGAAGACAAATTCGATTTTATTTTTCATTGTAAAAGCAATATTTTTATTTGAATCACTTTTATGTGAAAATTAAAAAAATTAAAAGTTGCAAAAATTATGCAAGTTTAGATTCAAAATCGCGACTTTTTGCGTAGTTTTGAAACATTAAGGTAGTTCTATGTAGGTACAGTCAAATCAAAAGTTTTTATTTCAATTTATCTCCGTACCATGTGGTTCTTGAGCTTAAGTCAATTAAGAAAAGTTGATTCAAATCGTTTTAAGACCAAAATACAAAATCCAAAAAATCATAATCTTAGGATTTAAAAAAATTGAGGAAGCTTCTTTGAAGTACAATAAAGAGCTATGCTAAATTTTAAGAAGGTTCACCATTTAGAATTGAAGATATTTAGAATTGAAAATGGCAATATTTAACACAGGCTCTTATGGGAGAGCACTGAAAATTGGCATTTTTAACAATAAATATCTCAATTTCAACATGGAGAATCCTCTTAAAATTTGGTACACATATGTGTAACATATCAAAGAATGACTGTACCAATTTTCAACAAATTCCTAAATAATCGATAAAACTATAGAACTATACCTTAATGTGTAACATTGACGAAAAATAAATTATTATTAGTATAAATTATTAGCATCAATTTTCAACAAAATTCTAAATAATCGATAAAACTATAGAACTATTTTAATGTGAAACATTGAAGAAAAAGAAATTATTATTAGTATCAATATTCAACAAAATCCTAAATAATCGATAAAACTATAGAACTATCTTAATGTGCAACATAGACGAAAAAGAAATTATTATTAGTATAAATTATTAGCATCAATTTTCAACAAAATCCTAAATAATCGATAAAACTATAGAACTACCTTAATGTGCAACATTGACGAAAAAGAAATTAATAAAACGTGTGGGGAAATTCCCAAAAATACATGAAAAAAAAAAAAAAATTTGGGAACGTCCAGAGCTCTCACTGTGAGATAATTTCCAGTTGGAATTGAATATTATTTGGCAAAATATTAACCTGAGGCATGCAGTGTCGATTTCACAGCTCTTGGAGTCGGTATTTTTGTCACGTGGAAATAAAATCGAGCGTGTGTGCGAGGAGACGAATTTGGTTGTTGGGGTGAGTGCGAGTTTTAATGTGATCCACGCGCCCGGGTACGAGAGCTTAATGGTCGAAGCGGCGCGTGTCCGTTCGCTCCATTGTCTGGATCGCTTCATATATATGAAGAGACGAGAAAGGAAATATCCAGAGAGAGATCTCCGAGGGTGCCTCCTGCGCCCTCTGACCGGCAAGCCACCCGTCGGGTCGTGGGAGACGCACTTCGCTCCCTCCTTCCTACACCCTTTTTTTCTCCCCATTTTCTCATTCTCACCTCAACATACGAGGTAAACGTCCCAATAGCTGAACATCTGAGAATTTTTCCACTTTATTTTTAAGGAGATTGGCTACACATGAAATTATAAGAATTCTTTCAAATTTTGAGATAATATTCTTCCATATGAAATACGTGAATACAATTTTTTTATAGAATTTTTGTCTACGTATTTTCCGAACAATTGAACCATGAAATAGCCATTTTTAGATAGATATACATGACGTGTATAAGGACGTAACTTTACCACTCGATTACTCGAAAATAATGTAGACGATATTTTTTTCTGAATTTACACACTGAGAACAGATCTAGTTGAAAAATATTTAGTTGAAAATATTTTGTTGAAACAACACTTGTTTATTTGGAATATTTAAACTTCAGTTAAATCAACCAAGAATTTAGTTCAATTTACAAAATAACATCGTTGAACGTATTGAAACAAATATTTTGTTGAATCAACCAAATTTCGTTTTCAGTGCATAAATTTCTTTAGTGACAAAGAACATTCTCTCTAATTTTTATCATGTTCTTAACAAATTTCCTTTTCCTATACACTTTTAACATGTAAAACGTCATTTATTTTCGCCATTTGTAGCTAACCTTCTTAAGGATGTATGAGCGATATTTTTGAAAATATACGAATTTGATTAATTTTGGTTTTTTTTTTCTTGGGCGTATGGAAAAATTGCATACCAATTTTGACATCGTTTTAACATTGCTTATTATTATTATGGAGAATTCGTAAATTTTCACTTAATACAAACTTAAAAAAAAGAAATTTTTGTGAATTTTTTTTTGTATATTCGTATTGCGTTCATTTTATATATAGACTGTATAATTTTAAAATGTTTTATATTAACATTTTTTTATTTCATTGTTTAAACAATAAGAAATGTTTAAATTGTTTTCAAAATATGCTAAAGTTGTCAATTAATAATATAATCAAATTAAGACTCCAAAAATTGGAAACTTTTTAGCAAAAGCCAGAGTCTGATTTTTACAAATTTAACGTCAAGAATATTTATTTTTTGCTGGGGATTGTCTGTCCCATGCCTTGTGAATTTTGTTGATGTGGAGAGAATTTTATACAATAAAATGTATAGTACATCCTCCGATTAAGAACGCCAATTACGGCGAGCTTAAAATAATAAAATTTACATACCTATATTAAGAATATATTAAATTTCTTCATACAAAATACTAAACCGAGCGACAGAACATTAAAATATATGTATTTACATTACAATATATTTAGAAATTATATTTTAATTACTTTTAATGGGTAACTTTACCCTAATGAATTTTAACATTCAATTAACTAGGTAATTAAAGTAAATGTTTAAGAAAAATCCCGAATTTCATTTTTAACCGAAGAAGGAGCGAGGAGGAACGAATGTTCCTACAAAAAAAATTCACTACTACTACTGTCAAATAATCTTAACCTTAAATAAATAACTACGTACTAATAAACTAATAAATATTATTAAAAATAAAATAGTATGTATTAATAATACATATGTATACAATAAGAATACTGAAAACGAAGAACGCGGAGAATAATATATATATATATATATATATATATATATATATATATATATATATATAGAGAGAGAGAGAGAGAGAGAGAGAGAGAGAGAGAGAGA
>JAPYYW010001885.1:0-27312 GCA_030522545.1 Cremastinae sp. A BG-2022a | reverse complement strand
TGAAATCGAAAAAAAATGTTATTTTTAATTTTGTGAATTCTGGCTGGGGTCACACGGGGTCTCGTAGACCCACGAAAATTTCAATTTGCGATATCTTTTTTTTCTCCTGACCAAATCAACTTTATTAAGAGTGATTTTTAAAGATTTTTGCAAAACAAAGCGAATGGCGTTGGAATCACGTCAATCCATCAATTTTTCTAAAAGTTATGACGCCTTGAAGATTTTTGAAAAAATGGAAAGAGGTATACCTTCAAAAAATCGCAAAAATTTTGAAATTTTTTTTCTCGATTTTAAGACCTTATTCGATCGGAAATTTCCTGTAGATAACGAAAATGCTACTTATTCGGGGCCGATCGGAAATTTCCTGTAGATAACGAAAATGCTACTTATTCGGGGCGAAATTCAAGAATTCATATTGAAAAATCGAAAAAATTGACTTTTCGATCCGTCCCGTGAAAAAATTTACGCAAAATCTTCTTAGCTCAGTATCGAACTGTTTTTTATAATTGTACTACAATTAAAGTTAATTATATACATATATTTCTATATATGCGATTACTTGAAAAAAGGGTCGGACGCCGAAGAAAGTTTCGTCATCGCATACGCGAGAGTTCCGTTTTTATCGTTTACGTATAATATTCTAAAAAGGGGTTTCGATAATTAGGGATGGAAGATGGAGCTGCTTTGAAGGGATCAACATAAGCCATAAACGAAAATTAATGAGAGTGGGTAATTACTAGGCGGTGAGTTTGGAGCGGCATCTGTCGAGCTTTCGGCGACGTCCGGTCAAATGCATCGACGATTTGCGTTTCCTCGTTGCTGTCCCTCGCGTAATCCAATTCTAACGCCCTCTCACACGCACCGAAAATCATCCTCCCACCTCTCATTTATGATTCCGCTTTTCCTAAATAATCGTCCCCTAAAACTTTGAGCGGCTGCCTTCAATAAATGGTTACTGCATATTAATGGCGTGAGAAAGACACACTCTGCAAGCCAACTTGTCAAGATTTGCGAGGGGAGGGGGGATTTACAAACTATACCGGAGACAAAAATCTTCTTTTTTTTTCACTTGATGCTGCTGCTGTGTCTTGTTTTCATTAATTTTTCTCGTTTTTTTTTTATTTGATTGGAAAACATTTGAAGAGGGATTATGAGCTCTATAGCTCGCGGATCGAGATAAACAGAAAGACGGCCGATGAGATTCTTTATTTTGGCGAGGCAAAATAAGGGGAGAAAAGGGGTAAAGCACACCGGTGGCCTTGATTTATGCCAAAACTGGCGTCGTTTATTATCGGTAGTCGCTGCTGGATGTTTGCATGCGTGAAATTGGAAGCGCAGACAAGCGTCCATGCAAATTTAAAGCGCCCGTTCGTCGAGTCTAGTCGCGAGCCTCGCACGCCATCCTGCTGTCCCTATTATACTTCTATATATGTATGTGTGTCTATAGTATACATCTTTCTTCTCACTATATATACTTTTCCCCTTATTCTTCCTCGGCTCTTCTTCTTCTTCTCCTTTACCTCGTCCGTTTCTTCCTTCCCTCCTTTTCTTCCTTATTGTCACGCTACTCCCCCCCTCCCCCTCCCTCGTTTTACTCTTTAATCCTCTCTATGCTATAGCCGCTGCTGCTTCGCTGCCCGATTTCCCTCAATCCGTCCGTCTCTATTGTATACTATATAAGGCTGTCCAAAAGGTGCTCCATTTAGAAACGCCAGAACGAATGACAAATGCAATATTTATTTTGAGCACCGTGCAACAAATAAGAATTTTTTTAAATATCGGAAGAGGACAGAAGACACGCCGATTCGGCAAATAAAAGAGAAATGGAAAATTGGTCAGGGAGTCGCGACAGTGATATATAACGATACCTCTGCGTAAATACGCGGACAGCATATTTACCGTTGTAATAGAGCTGTTAACGTAGAGATGAGTGGGTGTGTGAGAGAGAGGGAGAGTCCGTTAATAATGGAGGCTAACTTTCGCCTTTTATTTTTCGGTGTAAAAAGGGACGGGGCGCGGGGGCGGACTAGGCACGATGAGACAAGTGTTTCGACAAAGCGCGCGGCGGGGACAAAGCTGGCCGTGTTTCCATCCAGCCGGGCGACAAGTAGCCGCGGCGGCGGCGTAGAAAAGCGGCGCGGGATCCCCGCTCGCTGAGCGTGTCGCTGTACGTTTGTGATGCACTCTGGAGCGCCTCGCTCGTGTGATATCACTCTCTCTCTCTCGGCCCGGTAACACACACACACTCGAGCCTCTTACACCCGGCTTCATGCCTCTTCGCTTCTTTCCATCTTGTCGCGGATTCTTCCGCATTTATAAACAATCGCTATCCGTACCGTCTCCCCCCCGATTATTCCCCCGTTGACGATTAAAACGCCTCATATAACTATCCCGGTCTCCTCTTTCATCGTCACCCATCCCCCCCCCCCGCCGCGTACAAGCATCGACAGCCCAATAATTCACTCTATGCTGTTAAGCAGGCAGGCAGTACGTCAACTGTACTCTTTACTTCTCTACTCTTGACATTATTTTTTTTGTATTTCATCTTGAATGTGGCTGCTATAAAAAAATTGACTATTTTGGAATAAATTTACTCAAAAATACTCAAAAAAAAACTCTTCTGCAGTTTTAAAACGCCAAATTTAATTTAAAATATGGTCTTGAGTAGAGAAGTGAAGAGTAAAGTTAACGTACTGCCAAGCAGGCATAGTACATCCATTACAGTCAAATAAAACATTATTTTTGCCTTAGTTTTTCTTCGCACCAAAAGTATACCAAATTTCAACAAGTTCTATACTTTTCTTAGAAGTCAGCATAGTATTTACAGTTTAAGATCGCTATATTTGACACGTGCTCTCATGTGCGGGAGAGTATTATTAATTAATTATATATTCGACAATTAATATCTCAAAATCTATATCCAGGGTAACTTTTTAAAATTTAATACACATATAATACATGTAGGCAAACATGTACATGGCATCAAAGACAGTTTGTGGAAAATTTGTTGAAATTCCTAAAAAAATCGTTTCGTACGCGGATGTACTACCTTATGTAAAAGAAGGAAAAAAAAGTAGTCTGCATAGGATATTCGCAGTAATACCACGAAGAGAGGATGAAGAACGTTCGCGGGCGATATGTGCGAAACATATATACGCAGTAGAGAGAGAGAGAGTATATCCGATGTAATATATCGAATTTCGGATTATTTAAGAAAATTCACGCATCGGTGGATTATAAATGCAGCGATGAGCAATGGAAGGTGAAAAATGAGGGTTGCCAGCAGAGGCATTTGAGGTGATCGAGGGAGGGAGGGATTGTGTAATTTTGGTTGGTTACAGCGGAGGCGGCGGCATGTTCAGCAGGGTGCATGCTCGTCGCGGGGAATCGCGCTTTTCCAATCTACATATTGTTCCATATATATGATGGTTGGTATAGGCGCGTGGAGTGTGCATGAGAAAATCGATAACGCATCCTCCCCTGTAGCACGGTTTTGGCCCTGACGACTCGTTTCGCAGGATAACGTAACGCGATTCGATACCAATCAATCTCTACGCGATTTAATGATTCGACCGACGCTCAGCCGGGTATTAACGGATCGCTTAGCATACACTACTGTCTGCAGGTTTTACGATCGGGCTAATGAAAATTAACGCGCATTCACGTACCCCTGTGTACAAACGCCTCGCCCATTCCCTCCGCCTACACGCCCTATTTATATGTACAATATATGTATTTGTCATAATTAATATCAGCCGAGGTGTCATCTCTGGATTATCGTTACGATCTCGCCTCTCGTATATACAAACTTTCATTATTTTCCTATATATCTATATACACACGCGTTCCCATCATTTATCTCTATACATAAATATATAAACCTGCTTTTATATCTTTATACCGGTATATTCAATCCTATATCGATTTATCCCTCGATAAACATTTTCCTATTTTATTATTTTATTATTTTTCAAGAAATCAAATGACTGAAAAGTATTTGCAGCGGAGCATTCGATCTCGTGCGAGGATTTCGGCGCATATGACAGATGGCCTTGACGTCCGTGATTCTCACACGAGATTATACGATACCGACCGAATGGAAAATTGTAGCCTGCTCCAACCTCATTTCATTCATTCATTTTATTAAGCCTCGCTGCTGCTGCTGCTTGGTTAAAGGCAAGTCCGTCGACCCTCTATATTCAACCCCGCCGCCGCCGTTACACGAGAATTCCCTTCGTGCATTCGACTATCTACTATTTTCCCAATCTCCTATATGAATTTACATATTTGCCATCTTCCGTGTACCATTTTTCCCTAAATTTCAATTCTATCGAAAATTTCATGATTCATATTCGTCCTCATACGCATTATTACGATTATTACAAATCTCCGTCAGCTATCTTATTATTCTTATCAAATCGCGCCAATAATAGCCTAATTTTCTGCTGAGCAGCTTTTTATCGCATATGCTCCCAAACTTTTAAATCATGCAAATTGAATCTCTCTCAAGAACGTACTATTTCCAATATTTCATGCATGAATATTCTCGAAATTACAATTATTTCGAAAATTTCGCGTTGAATTAATTCTCATTACAGCGATGTCATTCGTTTCCGAAATTTCCATTTGCATATAATTTTTTTTTCCTATATCGAGACCATTTCTAGGTCGGTTAAATCGTGGATCTGCAAATTTTTAGATGAACAGACGTTTCTTACTTATTTGGCAGGTTAGCTGACATGATAATTTTTTTTTAATACTGATTACTTAAAAAATTGTACCTCTCATTTTTAACCATGTCATTATTAATTCTTTGAATTTCCGTCAGCTCTATTTTTTTTCCATATCGCAAATTTCGTCAATCTGATAAAATTATTCATATCGGACAATTTTTTCGTATCAAAAAATTTACATTATTGCAATACTTTGTTTTTTATTCTTCACCAAATTTCAATTATTTCATATTAAATTCTACCTCACGGTATCATTATTCATTCCCGAAATTTCCGGCCCTGTTTTTAACGTATCGCGAATCTTCTCGATCCGATGAAACCAACGATACGCTAAATTGGAGCTTACATTACCTCCCACGTGCATTTACATATTTGCAATGTTTCGAGTACGATTTTCCTCCAAGTTTCAATTGGTTTTAAAAATACATTAACATCGTGCTGTTTCTTATGGTCCTCTGCCATTCGTTTTTGACATTTCTATATTATATCTTTATGTTTTTTTTCTTATCACAAGTCGCATCTCGGTCCGGTAAAACTATATGCCGATAGGTAAATTTTTAGATGAACACTTTTTTTATATTCTCGAAAGTTATTAAAAAAAAATTGTGCACTTTACAGTTTATTTTTAATGAATGAAAAACAAAAAAAAACAAAAAACAATTAAAATCTATGATAGAAAGAAGCACACTGGAAAGTTCAATTATCGGGTACTTTAATAGGGTTGGACGTGAAAGAGAGTTGTACACAATATCCGTCGAGTAATTATTCTTTTCATCGTCCAAACGTTGAAAATAAAATGGGACGAGGGAAATAAAAACGGTATGTATAATTGTAACATTGTATACGAGAAAGTCGACAGAAGACGTAAACTCTTTGTTTCGTCTATGCCTGTTTTTTTTTAAACTTACCGAGAAGCTGACGAGTATCCCGCAACGAGTCTCTTCCTTCGTCTGCAACACAATAAAAATTTTGTTTTCGTTAATAAAAACCCACTGCTGCGCAGTTAATTAAGAGTTCAACAAATTTTTATACATTCGTCCCTTTGAGAATCGGGTTTTCTTGGTTAAAATGATTATTATGAATATAAATATTAAAAATAAAAAAAAGTGCGAGCGAAAGTGGCACCGGATGTTGAATTTTTCGCGGATCGAAATTGCGGAAGCTTAGGAACAACTGCGGAAATTCAGCGAAGAGAAACGGAAATTGAAAGGAAGATATGTCTATACATAAAATAGAGTATTTTGAAAAAAAAAAAGAACTCGCCGCGGGCAATGGCGAATTTGATTTAAGGTTGAATTACGTCGTGACATAAACGGGAATCAATCTGGGTCATTAGAGTGGAAAGTGGAAATGGTGAAGGGTACATGGAAGCAGTGAATAAAAGGGGGATTCCCGGCGCGTTGGAGAGAGAGAAAGAGAATCGGGGAGGAAGGGGTTATCCAGGCATGAGGGAATGTCAATTTATATGGGAGTCAAATAGAACTGGAACATCCCGCACGACTGCACTTTCCGTCAACGTAACGCTACGATTAAATCATTTTCCAGTCAACGCTGGCAGTGCGCACCGTACCACCTCTTGTTTCCTATTTCTGGTGTGATATTTCTCGGGTTGAGGTTATCCACAAACTTTCGGTTTATTTAACACAATTTTTGTTTTTTTATTATAAAAACCGAAAATAAAGGAAAAATAAATAATTGTAATCTTATATTATGTAGCAGGTTATAGTGGCTCGCCAATTTACCGAATATCATCATTAATTTTCCACACATTATATATGAACAATATATATTTTTCGACTTCATGAAGTTTTAGCTTATATTTGTCAGTAAATGTTAATGAGCAAACAGCATGGATATAGAATAAATGAAAATATAAATAATAATGGCAGTCGGTATAGGGTTTTGAGGAATAACTTATAATAATAGCGAGAGTATATAGTATATATAGCCTGACCGGGGGTGCACAGAGAAATGACATGAGTTGTTTTATTGTTTACGGAAAGGCCCGCGCGATGGGCGTAAAATATAAGGGATCCATCCGGAAGGTTTATCCGTGTCCATCATTGGAAATGCAAATTTCTAGGTGTATCGCATATTTGTAGTGGAATGATAGCATGAGGAATGCTCATGCACGCGTTGAATGATTTTGTCTATAGATAGGGGGCCCGGGTGCATGGTCCTTTCGCCAACAGCAAGGAGCTCACAACGACGAGGCTCTCGTTCTCCAATCCTATCTGCGAGCTGGTACCTTCGAATTTACCCAACGCCCGACTAAAATCTCTTCGCCTATACTTGTATCTATAGAGGTGCGGATGTCTGTATAGATAGCCTCAGCGCGCACCAGGGTGTGGTGTGTGTCCCTTCTTGCCCGCGTCGTCTTTCCTTTCGGAGAATTGTGCCGCTGCCAAGACGTGCGGAAACAGAAACTCGTTAGTTATATTTGCATGCGAGTACACGCTCCTTCCTTTTCCCAGCAATATAGATACGTGTACACCAATTCCTCTATACATAATATATACAATATATATATATTTATATTATATTCACGCGCACTGCTGCTTCCCCATATATATATATATAGTATATTCTATATTATATTCAACATCGACACTACTCTATACTCTATATATCGCATCAGGGTGAGCCACCGAAGCAGAGTTGGACGCTTTCTGCGGAGCTCATCGCTCTCCCTCTATGCTTATTATACTTGTCCTCGCACCGGCATTTGCATTTCTCATCCCCGAGACGAAAATCATTCGCACTTTTGTTGTATCGTTTTTCCGTTTATTGAATTATTGGAGGTTACTGCAAAACGAGCAAGTCCGCTGCTGATATGCGTGTCTCACGCATAAGTATATATAGACGAGAGACGAATAGAGAGACGTTATTTCGAGAGCGCGCTCTCCGACTTCCGATAGCGATTAAGGGCCTGCTCGTATAAAAAAGATTGCGAGCTCGAAAGATCGTAAAAACGTGTGCCTCCTGTCATCAATGGCCTGCTGCTGCTGCTGCTGTGTTTCATATTTTACACTCTATTAAGTCGGGTAATGACCTATGCTAATGAACGCGCGAGAACGTTCGAGCTTTATGGGATTTCGGAAGGTGAAATTTTCAAGAAGCAGAGGATTACTTTGGGCGTATATATAGTATATTTTCGAAAAGTCGTGCAAAGCAAGTTTCCTCCTTATTCCTCGATAGCTCTCTGTCTTATACTGCACATATAGAGGAATAAGGATATTCGCGTTGACGGAAAATGGACGATAACACGAAGGAGGAGCGTGTATAATTGAAATGCACGTACGGAACTAATGACGTTCTCATTGGCCCAAGCGAGACAAGAAAACACACGTCTGGAGGTATGTTTCGTATCCTCTTACAGTTTATTCTCCGACGTCAACGAGAAGGGAAATTGGTAAGACGAATGCAAATGAGGCTATTTGCGAGTGACTCGATCCTCGAACACACGCGATTCGTCCTCTCCCATACCAAATAACTATATACATACTTTACTTTTATTGCGTCTCAGATACTATAAATGTTTTCGACATATTTTCAAATATATATTATTGAAAACTGAAAACGAAATGAGAGCAAAATGTTAATTCCCACTGAATTAAAAAAGGATGAGACTTTTGAAAAAGAACTCTATATATGGTTTTGTTATTAAATAAATTATAAATTTAACTGTAATAAGTATTTTTTAAAATACGATAAATAAGAGGCAGACATGTATTGGGGTGCAGAAATACTAAAATAGATGCAATAAAAGAAGACACACTCTGTTATCATTATTATTAATTAGATAGTAAGAGAAAAACGGAAAAGAAAAAGAAAAAGGTTGAAAACTGCGCCGGGAATGAAAAGAGGAAAATCCGCGTATATATGACGGACGAAAATCTGAGGAGATTTTTGGAAAATCCGGAAATAGCGAAAATTTCAAGTTCTTTCTGTTTTCTCGGATGAAAGAGGGCGCGGGATGGCTCTGTTTGCACGAGGTACTTTCCAAGCTAGCGTTTACGCACCGAGATAAGAGCGTCGGGAGCTAGAGGAGGGAGAGGAGGCGAGAGCTTGCTATCCGGATTAAGCATATTCATACGTGTAACCAGCGAGTCTGAAAGTTTAAGCACTTGGCAAGGTGCAAGCGGACTAGCTCATTATTCAGGGGAGTCGGGGGGATCTGCTGGCAGGGGTGAGGGACAAGAGAGGCTATTTCTCGTATACTAAGAGGAAAATGAGATCAGGCGCGAGTACACACAATCTAGTGAGCCACAAGCTACCTTCTTCTTCTTTCTTCCTCCTCCTCCTCCTTCTTCCACCTCGTATCGCACCTACCCTCAACCCCTGACTCACGATTAGAGCCTCCGCCTCGTTCTCACACCATTATACACCTTTCTTCCAGCCCTGCTCCGCCTTCCTTCCTTCCTTCCTTTCTGCCTGAAGCCTGTCCAGATTATTTCTCTCCGTCTACCAAGATTTTATCCTCCAGTGCTCGCTCCCCTTAATTCTCGACAGATTGCCCAACAGATTAGCAACCAGCGAGCCAAACTAATATTTCGTCAAATTTCATTCGATTAAACGCCGCTGCCGCCTTGTCCTGCCATTTTCTCACTTTCAACGTTCATTTTGAAACACTGTTTTTTTTCGGGTTAAGTACAACCGGATTTCGATGTTTTGACACGCTAGTTTATTTTTCTCTACTCGTTGAAATGATTCTAACAAGAATTAAACAAGGTATCCTCTTCCTGTCCTTAAAATCTTTATACGGGGATTACCCGCACCAAGTAAGCATCAAAGAAGCCAAAATAATCGTTCTTCATATATTCACTTTTTAAATAATGCACTTGTTTTCTATTTCCAGAATTCTACTTCATTTTTAACTCGATCTCTGTAGACTTTTCGACTCACTTTTTTCAGCTTCATAAAAATTCAACGAGATTCCATCTGTAATGTTCGTATCCTTTAATCTTGATAAATTAACGTACAGATTGTCAATCATCCAGCGAATGAAATTACAATTTTGTCAAATTGTATCTGATTAAGATCATTCGTTCAATTCATTGCATTGACATGAGTAATTCAATAAAAAAAAATTTATTATAATTATTTTTAATGTATCACATTCGCGATAAACGATTCGATTATACAATATTGTGAAAAAAGAGAGGACCTTTTAAAAATACAATTTGGATGAATCTGATCGGTAAAACTTTTATATTAAATTCTGAAAAATTATCACTGCATGGCACTACAAGACCTTTTAAAGTTTTTGGAGTTTATCAGACGCCTTTTTAATAATTAATGTTACAAATAATGAAGGTTATAATATGATCGATTTTTACAAAAGTGTGAAATTAAGAGATCATTTAATTATATTTGTTTGAGTAAGTAAATGAAATCTTCATTAAGAAATGTTAAAATTGGGAATGAACCATCTTGATATCACTACCGCTATGTACTGTGTCGCAATGTCGAATTCAACGCTTCACTAATTTTTTTTGCTTGTTGAAATTCTGCTTTTTTATAATACGAGTGAGAACGCGGCCACTTTTTTTTGTTTTAATTGATATTTTGCTGTTATTCTTTTATATTGGTGCACACTTCATACAACTTCGCATAATCCGCTCTATTCCGATTAATTGATTAGAGAGGTTCAACCTTCTTTTTTAAATGTAGGTTACATTCGCACGGACATTTTTTGAAAAGTATTTTGAAACGATGTTATAAATTTGAAACACTAAACACTATTCAATTATCGTATGATTGACTATTACTGGAACTGACACTCAGTTGAATTTGTCGAACTGCTACGAATTGTTTTTCGGTAACGAACTACCTGGCGAGGCCCGACACGTCTTATCCCGACACTTTATACCGGCCAACTGATTCGAAATTTCGTCATAAGCCCGAACAATTAAGACCTTAATCGGTTTTTCACTCGACCTCGACCGATCACCATGGAAACCATTAATGACCATTAATGACCGAGGAATTAACGAAAATTTGAAATTTTTTTTTCTCGTTACGCTCGACGAATTTTCTCTCTTTTTTTCTATGTTTACGATTCCCAAATATATATTCACGTATATCTGTCCAGGTATATTTGACATAATAAATAATATAAAATTGTATTGCAAGTTTTTTTCACGCGAACGGAGAAAATGTAGAGTGTCCGAGGACCTCCAGCCTGATTTTTCGAGAATCGAAAATAGGAAAATCTCAAAATTTCAAGTGACGATATCTTTTCGTGTCCTCAACAACATCGCGACTTCATAACAGAGGTAATTCCTGAAAATTTTTGCACGATATGAAACGAATGATTCAAACATCAAGGTTATTATTTCCAAAGCAGCGCATCAGGTTGAATTTTTTAAATGAGTAGAGATTAGCCAAAAGTCAATGCGCTCAATTCCGATGAATCGATTGGAGGGCTCATGTCTTTTTTAATATAAGAATATAGGATAAGATAAGACTTAAAAAAAGACTTTTGAAAAATGAGATAGCGAGAAGTATAGGAATGTGAGATTCCCGGTAAAACGGTTCCGTTTCTCCATAACTTGTTTTGCTTGTGTGAAATCTGTACTACTGAGACTATACGCGATATGTCCGATACGCGTGTGTATATACAATATTTTATTGCACGCTAAATCTTTCACGCAACAGAGCATGCCTTGCCGCCGCTACTTTTACCTTACGTACGTAATTTGCATAGACATTAAAAAACCAATTAAATCCGTATGACCAACGTCCTCTTTCTAGCTGTTGCCCTTTCTCTCGAAAGCCCTTCAGCCCTTTTCTCGCCTCATTTTTTTTACGTCTGCACTTGCTTATTTTTATTTCTAATTCAGCATGTATACTATAACCTTGTCCTTATACTTTGTGCATGAACAAAAGCTGAGTGCAACCTCGCACCGGCAAAAAGTAATTCAAAATTCACTGAGACGAGGGTTTGAAAAAAAAAACAGAAATTTCGCAGCAGCAGGCAATCTCTATTTGATGGCAAGGATTTTTTATCCATTTTTTAAAGTAATGCTCTTCGTTAGAGATTTCTCGATAGAACGTAATTTCGATATTAAGGCATCTTCCCTGCGAGCTGTCATAAAAGTTTCACGTATACGCGTCTGCATGATTTAGCATTCGCTACTGTTGCCAAACCGTGCTTCCTTATCGATCCTCCGGTACCCATAAATAAATAACCAAGATACCAGGAGCTTCTTAAACATGAACCACTATATTAATATATCTGGCAAATTTTTTAACATTATTCTTCTTTTTTAGGGTAGGGCCGGAATAATGACTCAAGATTTAAAATATATGTTTCGTTAAATATTTAGAATAAGACAAAAATTTAGCAACTTTTGATAAAAAGTTTATAAAAGTATATAAAAGATTTTGATTGGACTCGGCTATGCTGATATCACATTTATTGCAAATAGTTTATCATACACAAGTTAATATTTATTTACCTGTTGATGATCAATAAATGCTAATGAATTTTTGAAAATAATCAAATATTGCAGTGTTATTTAACGACGAAACCGAAATTAAAAATCTTATATGTTTGTGTAGTGTATGCGCGGCAAGTGTAAAAAAATCTCATCTCACTATACACAGCGGGTTAAATAAAAAGAAACAATTTCGAATAATGAACTCGATTCGATCGCTATTTTTTAATGTCTGAAAATATTTTAAAAATGTGTTATTGTCCCATATTATTCATCGAAATGAAAATAATGAAAACTTTAAAGAGATTTGACCAATATTTTTTCAATAAAATAGAGGCTTTGAACACCGTCATACATATTTATGTTTACCAACGATTTTACAATATTTGCTATATTTTTAATGATAATGTGAACATTTCAGTGAATTAAAAATCCTGTTAATTAATTAAGAATCAACTCCGAGAAACACCCAGATTCATGAATTAATGTCTGAAGACTGTCAGTTTGAAAGGAATAAATTCGACATTTCAACGTCTGAGGCGAAAAAAATTAAAAATTAAAAAAAATTTCCTTTAATTAGTACAATCAATAACTAGAGAGTACATCAGTATATGTCTGACGGTATTATTCGATCGGAAATGAATAAATAACGAAAATGCTATACTTATTCGGGGCGAAATCCAAGAATTAATGTTAAAAAAGTCAGTTTTTAAAATTATTTATCAATTCCTGGTATAGGTATTAAAAATAGAAAAAAAATTTCAAAAAATTTAGTAAGTCACACCGAGTCTCATATGCGGACCCATAAAAATTTCAATTTGCTGCATATTTTCTTTCGCTTGACGAAATCAATTTTATTAAGGGTAATTTTTAAAGATTTTTCATAAAAATCCAAAAATAAATAATTAAATCTTACAAACAATAATATATCGACGCGTCGGTGTTTCGTTTAAGATCGGATCGGACGAACTTGATGATATTATATTCGTTTTATTCTTTCATCGAGAAAGAAAGGGGTCGAGATTATATTGTCGTGTCTCTCCTCGATGAAAAAGAAAATTTGCGAGAATTATTATCTTCTCGTGATCTTTTATTGTAATATGTTTTTATGGAATAAAAATGTTTTTGGAAATTCGGGGTAACATTTTATTCGATGAAAATGTAATCCAATATTTGGTTATATAGCGATCGAAGTCAGCCGGAATGAACTGTTGGGGGTGTGGCATCAACGAGGCTCTCTCATATATGTTTTACTCGTATTATTATTATTATTATTATTATATAGAGTTGGCGTGCGTGCTGGTTACAGAACATTAAGTGATTTGTATCTGACGTTGCCGGCATACCTTCGACACAGTCACGCTATACAAAGCTTCCTGCTCACGAGCCAAACTATCCCCAACACACACCCCTCATCCTCATGCTTTTACCTCCTCTGTCTCCCCTTATTTTTATCCTCTATTATATGCCTCTTCTCAATATTTCCATCGAACGCGAATGTTTTCGTCACTCGAGTCGGAACACATTATTCGTTGTTCATCCATCTTTTGTTCATCTCTCACTCAATCAATCTGCCTCTATTGTTAATCAATCTCAAATCAAATTAGTGAAATAAAATCTGCTCTTGATCCAATTCTATTCTACAAATATAATTTTTGCATGGAAATATAGTTGAGAGCTCTCGATCAGGTATTGCGAGCATCGAGCCAGCAGATTAATAAAATTATCTCGGTCTTACAGCTGATGATGTTGCAATAAGAGCTAGAGAAGAAGAAGACACTGAAAATGATTTCAAATTTGGCACAACTTACATTTTTTCGTATGCTCATAAGAACAAAATATATCAAAAATTTATCAAATTATATCATATTTTTAAAAAATATCGCTCATACATCACTGATAGGCCTGATGGGCTCCTGACTGAAATCGAGCGATACGATTGATGCGTTGAAAAAGAGAAGAAAACGTTTGGAAAAAAAAATTATTTCAAAAACAAATTGTGAAAAGATAATGAGAAAAATAGTGAGAAAAAAGGTGATTAGGGAAGCAGACGAGTGGTAACAATATTTTAGTGGAGCAAGATCGAGGTAAAAGACGTTAGATTGCTGGTTGGCTAGGCTGCTCACTGGAAAGACGTGACTAGAGACCGTAATGGTCGACAGTCTGGATTATAGGGCTCTAAAGTTTACTGTGTGCGCACATTTGCAAGCTTATAACCACGTGCATGATTGGTGAAATATGCAAGGATGAAAGGCAAAGGGAATCCTGTGCACAGAAACATCAGCTCTACTACGAAGAAAACGACACAGCAGCCTCAAAACAGTCAAGGAATAAAAGAAAGAAAAAGCTAAATGAGCGGATTACATTTTCGAGAAATACTCAAAGTTATCTTTTTTTTTCCATTCTATAATTCTTCGAAATGATTGGACTAACTCTTAATAGACTTTTTCTCATTTTTCCTTCAAAGTATACAATATTCTTGGAAAAGCGAAAAACAATCGTTACGCAATATTCATAGTTTCTAAGCAGAGCACACTCGGCGGACTTGAATTTTCCACTTGGTATATATGTTTTACTCATTGTATATTGCATTTATATATATATTCGTAGAAAAACTACAAAAAATGTAAAGTAATTAATACAATTCTTGGCTCTAAATAAAAATTTATAAAGGTGAGCATATAGTATCCCTACATAAAAGATTCGAGAAATAAAAGTTTGATCGTAAAATTTGATAGCCATCGGTGGCAATAATGAGCTTCATTAAATCTGACAATAAGGGACATGTGTTTCGGCAACTCTCCGTTTTCCGTGCTCCAAGTCAAGTCTCTTACGACTTGAAACCTTTCATATATATCTCGCTCTCGCTCGTTCTGCATCTGACTGCATTGTAACTCCGTCCCCTTTTCACCGGGCTATTTTCCCTCTTCTCGCCTTTCTCGACGAATTTATAGACACTCGCAAGCTGTGCTACCAAATTATCAAGTTGTACGTTCCAAGTACCTTCGAATAACTGAGCGCGAATACTCGCAGCAGCGACAACAAGATTTCGAAAGAGCTATACTATATAGATGAAGGATGTTGCGAAAATATGATGAGATATAATTTCATTGAGGATTTATATGAGCGATTTTGTTTTGTTTTTTTTTAATATGAGAATTTTACAAGTATTTAGTATTTTGTTCTCAAGCTTATATAAAAAATAAATATATTGTACCAAATTTGAAATCGTTTTACTCAATGGATCAAGAGTTATAAAGCACTCGCTTATTAAGTTGTTTTCTTATATGGAAAATATAGTTGAAAATACGAGATAATTGTGACTTTTTTTTATATATTCGTAGTATATAGTGTTAATTTTGTATGGACAGTAATTTCAAAACGTTTGACTACATTTTTTTTTATTCAATTGTTTCAATAAATTTAAATAATAAGTGTAAATTATTGTTAAAATGGGCTCAAGTCACTAATTGATAGTCAAATAGAGACTCAAAAAATGGGCAACTGTTTGGAAAAATCCAGATATTTAACAAATTTAACATGGAGAATGTATCTTTTGCTGATGGGATTGTTTGTATCATATAGAGTTGATCTAAATAAAATGTATAGAGAAATATTGGAATATAAAAATCGCAGAGACGTAGAAGGGCGCACAATGGTCGAATCAGAAAGTGTTTAGGAATAATTATTTGAGCGGAAGGGCGTGTAGTTTATGGAAATTGACAAAGCGGGGGGCTAAAAGAGGGAAAAGAAAATAGGAAGCCGCCGCGCCGCCGGTGCGGATATGCAACGAGCGCGAAAGAGCAGGGAAATGGACGAACTGTAAATGCGATCCTCTCGGAACGCGCGCTGATGAATGCCAGCCAAGACATATAGAGTCTCTCTCTGTGTGTGTGTGTGTCTATAGAATAAGCAGAGAGCCTCTGCGTTACGAAATATCCATGGCAACGGTAGAATTATACGTATGCTGTAAATTCTGACGAATATGCGCGCATCTCTCGGTCTCCCGCGCGCCGCGCCTTCACCCTCTGCCCTCTCTATCACCCCTCGCTGCTGCAGCTATATACGAAACTACCGGTTCCGAACATGCAGCGAGGGGACCTCCTACGCATTCATATGTATATATATATATATATATATATATATATATATATATATATATATATATATATATGCACAACACAATAATATATATAATACAGGAGTCTAGCAACAAATAGCGTCGCGGACTTTTGAAGTCTGATGCTCCGATGATGAACGTGTGTTCATTTCTCGCTTCTTCATGCGCCCGCAGCGAGCGACGACGACCCCCCCCCCCGTCAATAAAGAACTCGTTTGCTTACGCAAGTCGCCCCGCGCATGCATTCGTTGGCCTGCTCCCATCAACAATCCTCATCATAATAATACACATCGCGGCACTTTATTATTATTATATTCGCTGATGGATACTGCGGGCGTAAAAGCGAGAGACAATTTGGGGGGGGGGCTCAATCAATCGGTTCATCATGCGATTATACGTGTCTCGATTGAGGTGTTAAACAAGCCCGACGTCCGAGCAAAGTTTGCTCGAAATTTCGATAAAAATATAGAGAGGAGGCCTTGTTGACGCGACGTTCGACGCGTTTGTCGAATGTCGCGGAAAATGGAGCTCCGAGGCTTGACGAGCTTCGACAAGATAGAAGCGAGAGAGAGAGAGAGAGAGAGTGATCGCTCGAAGCCCTCTCCATGTCAAACAAGCCAACCTGTTGGACTCGATCTGTCCACCTATACTCGCTGCTCCAACAACAATTATTCGCTCTAAAACGCGAGGGAGCGGAGCCGCCTTTACTATTTATCATTTGTCAGTGAAAAATAATAGGCCCGACTTATTTTGGCATCTTCCGCGAGAATAAGCCACAAACGTTATTACACAGCTTAAACACTACGTTCCAATTATCTTGTTCGGTCAGATTGTTGGAGAGTGTCAGATGTATATATATAGTATATATGTATGTTATTCGATGAGCACATGATGCAGCGACTGCGTATACATAATCGACGTTTTGGAATTACTCCGAGGAAATAACAGTCCGGACGATGCTCACCGGCTAATCATAATTGAGTCGCCTCGGGACATTTCCCGGAGCCTTTTCGTCTCTACTATACTCGAATTAACTCCAACTTCCGATGAGAACCGCAACAAACGAATCCTGTTTGCCTTTGAACTAAAAAGCATTGTTTCTCGATAAAGCGCGGCTTCCGCAATCTACCTTCTATGCCATATTAATCCGCTTCACCGCCACTCCTTTGCCCATATCTCTTGCGAAATTTCCCTCCCACCCCCTCGCGGCCGATCAATCATTTCTCTCTTTCTTCTATCCGTCAGACCGCTCCCTCCCTCTCTCTCTCTCCTCCTTCCTGCTCGACTCTCTTCTGCTCAAGACTTTTTATCGCAAATGTTTCAATTTTTTGAAAGCTTTCCCCCTAAAATATCTTCAATTTACGATTATGTTATAAATTTACAGTTAAATGGCAGCATTATTGCTCGTCTTACTTCATAATCAATATTCTTTTATGGTTCATTTATTTTCCTCATTAACATTTCCAACTCTATAAAAATAAATATGTTGTTAAAATTCTCCGTTTTAGCATAATTTTTTAACTCGACTGTACCGAGATTCTATATTTACAAAAAAACATTAGGCCTCCAATCGATTAATTGGAATAGAGCGCATTATATACATATGCGAATAGAGAAAAACAGCAAAATATATCGATTCAAAACTGTTAAAAAGGAAAAAGCGGCCGTTGAAGGCGTATATACCCCTTTCCATTTTTTCAAAAATCTTCAAAGCGTCATGACTTTTTAAATAATTGATCTAATAACGTTATTCTTGCGCCATTCGCTTTGTTTTGCAAATATCTGTAAAAGTTACCCTTAATAAAGTTAATTTTATCAAGAGAAAGAAAAAATATCGCTAATTGAAATTTTCATGGGTCCACGAAACCCAGCGCGACTCGCCAAATTTTTTGAAATTGTTTTTTTTTTCGATTTTAAGAGCCTATTCGATCGGAAATTTCCCGTAGATAACGAAAATGATAATTATTCGGAGCGAAATCTAAGAATTCATTTTGAATGAGCCAAAAAATCGACTTTTGGATCAGATTTTTTCAATTTTTTAACATCGAATTCTTGATTTGTGCCCCATACGAGTAACATTTTTGTAATCTATTGGAGATTTTGCGATAAAATATTCTACTTAAAATAAAACATGAAGTTCATCATCAATTGATTGTTATAGCGCGTAATATAGGAGGTTATATGAAAAATGCGTCTAGAAGAATCGCAAAATATAAATTCAATCATGTGTAAAAGAAAAGAGCGGCCGCATTGCTGCTCGTAAAACTATATAAAAAATGACCCTTATAATTTAATATTTTTCGCTTAAACATGAAAACAGATTCAAATGTTTGAACGAAGCTATATGGTACTTAATATTGTAATGCTTACGATAATGTGAAAACAGCATACCGGGCACGCGTGCTTCATCAAATACTCGAAAATAAATCAACGCGTTGGGAGAATGAAACCGAAAGTGAGAGAGAGAGAAGCAGAAATAGTAAAATAAAGAGGAAGAAATCAAGGCAAACGGAAATAGTATATGAATAATTTGTTATGTAAAAGAGTGTACATGTGTATTTTTTTAGCAGGAATTTGCGACGATCAAAGCTTTTGGCCTGCTGCTGTTGCGTTTTGTATCGCGGCAAAAGGAAGAGGCAGCTAGGTTACGAGTAGTCAGCTCGAATGGAAACTAACCAATGGGGCGAAAGAGGTACAAGCGCAGTTCTCTCCCTCTCCCTCTGAGTTTCTCGTTACTATGGATTTGTATAGTTGAATGGCAAGTGTGAATGAAACTGTCGAGCTTCGGCGGATCACTGGCTATCGATCCGCTCAGGGGAATCCCCCCTTTCTCTCATCCCGTCGCAATAACTCTTTTTTCACATGCACCTCCTGCTCTCTCCTCCTTCGCCTCGGCCATTCTTACATATGCAGCCTTTGCTATTTTTCTTTATCTCCCCTTTCTATATATTTATACATTTATCCGAATACGTATACCTACACGCGACTCACAACTCATCGTATATACGAGGGATTTTAGCCCGCTCTTTTATTCTAATTTTTATACTTGTTTAAATTTATAGTTAGTTTTACATTTTTCATTTATACATATTATATTTCCACTCATATATACACAATATTTTAATAGATATTTGCTCTAATGTGTATACGAATGACTTTTTCACACGGCACGATAAACTCATGCATTGCGTCTACAGGTTTTTCATCATAGTTGATGGCAACTTTGTTCTACAATACATAGACTCTATATAATTGATTTTCGTAATTGAAATCTCAGGCAATTTCGTTTGCTCGAGCGATGCCTCCGAGTGTGTTTTTATTTAGACTCGGTTGAGGTGTCGCCGGCGAGTAAAAAAGCAGATCTGTTGACAAAGTGGAAGATTAACGAATCGAAGATCGACAGGTGGAAATAAAAGGGAGACATGCAGCAATTGGGGAGAGTGTATGGTGAAGCGAGCGGGAGGATGAGGGGAGGAGGGGGGGTGGGCTTTCTGCGGATGATTGTTTATGTCTGTCCGTTAATGTTGGGGGAACGGATGATGGAGTACGGAGACATATTGGCACTTGTGTGGTTTGAAACGCGGTTAGGGTAACAGAGGCCTTGACGCAGGATGCGAGCCAACTGTAAACCCACCTAACCGAGCGATACATTCCAGATGAAACCGCCGTTTCGCTGGCTACGACGCATATCCCGCCCCGAAAACAATCTTTCAGCCACCATCCTACATCTATATCTATATTATATAGACGTTCCTACGTTTGTCTCTCTCTCTCTCTCTCTCTCTCTCTCTCTCTCTCTCTCTCTCTCTCTCTCTCCGAAGGAAAGCTCATATATTATCACAACAGCTTATCCATTCGTGACTCGAAAACAACCAAGATGCTCTGCACGCTCGTGCGAGGAAGATCGATCGGATATATCCTCCTCCTTCTGTCAAATTCTCGGCCGAGAGACCCTCTCAAAACTCCATCGGACAAATTTCTCCAAAATTTTCGCCATAATCGTTAAGGATGTATGAGCGATAGATATATATGCTTTAAAATATCAGAATTTCATTATTTTTTCATATTTTAGCATATGAAAAAATGTTGTGCGAATAAATTTGAAATCGTTTTACTGAATGGTTTAACAGTTATCAAACTCCAAAGTTCTTCATCTTTTAACATTGCTTTCTTATGGAAAATTCGTAAATTTTCAATGAATACTAATTTAATAATATATATTATTCGTATAGTAGTTTTCATTCTGTGTAGACAGTAATTTCAAAACGTTTTACTAAATATTTAATTGTTTAATTGCTTAAGCAACTAAAAATTTATTTTTAAAGTATACTCTAGTTGCCGGAATAATAGTCAAGCTAAGACTCAAAAAATTGGCAACTTTTTAGCAAAAGCAAGAGTCTGGTTTTAACAAATAAAAAGTCAAGAATTTACTTTTTTGCTCGGATTATTGTTTGTCCCATACATCGTTAAACTCGGCTTTTTTAGAGGATATGAAAAAGAAAAGCAGAATAACTTTTGAATAACGATAAATAATAAAATGATATATCCGGTTGATGATGCGTTGTCCGGTAGACAAATGTATACGGAAGCAGGCCTTGCGTGCTGCGTTGTTAAAAAGTTAAAGAAAGGCGGTAGCAGCAGCAGCAGCAGCAGGAAGAAATGAAGGGTTGGGCGAAAAAGGGAAGGATGCCCCGAGGCTGGTATCAAAGTCTTGGATCTATAGATCGTGACCGCCAGAGCCTTCCATGAATCACACCCCTATCTGCTTGAATACGGGTTCTCTATTTACAGCAGCACGCTAACCCTCTCTCAGAGCCCTGCTTTCCACCTTTTGTGGCCCTCTCCCTCCCTCTATCCTCCTCTGTATATTCTCTCATCCTTTTCCATTCCCCATCTCTCTCTCTCTCTCTCCTGATCTCTCTCGTTGTAAACTCCGTTTTACCCCCCATCGAACTCCCCTCAACGCTCAGAGCATGCAGACACTTTATATAGTATACTCCCCCGCCTTACACCCTACATGTACATCTTTCGAATCAACCTGTTTGTCTAATGTCTATGTAAATACGGCTATGTTAATTAACCTTACTCCGCACTATAACGTGCATACCGCCTATTCGTCTTTTGCCAAAGGCACATTCAATTCTGCTTTTCTCTTTTTCACCCTCTTTCTCTTCTCCCTCTTTTTTTTCATTCATTCATCCCGAACAATAACGTTCTTGCCACGAGAAAAAATCACCGATTTCGCTCTTCGCATGTAGCGACCCTGTACACTCAAAATAAACCGATTTCAATGCTACTTTCGTCGCTAATAGAGATTGAAGCTAGGCTACACTTTTTGCAAAATTTGTCCAAATTTTCAATTATATGCAGTGCGATAATAAGTACTTATTGTCGAATAAATGAAACCGTTGCATAAGTGTGCATCTTTATAGATTGCATTTCAAAAAGTTTTACTAAAATGTTATATAGTGGTTCGGGCGTTTCGCGCTCTTATATACGCGGTTATAATAAAAAAACTTATCCAAAATCCGCAGTTTTTTGGATTTATTTTTAATATGAATTCTGGAATTGACTCTTTTCGAAGATGAGTCACCACGGGGTGTCAACGACGAGACGAGCTCCCTATACATACGACCTCTTTTCATGAGATAAAAAGTTTATACAAAAAACATGGCAGTTTATGGTCGGGCAGCTGGTCCGAGAGAGGACAAGAGCGAAGAAAACGAGATAACGAGATAATTTCAAATCGAGAACAGAGGGAGAAAAGAGGTACGTGATTGAGAAAAAGATTTGGATGGGAGTGGAGGGAATGAGATCACGGTTCGATCTCTCTGTCTCTCATCCTGATGGAGACAACGAAAGCCGCAACGACGATAAAAAAAAAAGAAACAAAAAGAGGAGGAGAGGAGAAAACGAAAAAAGTGTATGAGAAAACATTAGAGAAATCCTGAGAAAAAGAGAGAGGGAGAGAGAGAGAGCAAAAGAGGTATATCGAGCGAAAAGAAACAACGGTTTCATAATGCTAATCACGTTGCGAAGTAATTGACAGATTTATTGTCCGATATACGTGATGCCTTTTTTTGCGGAAAATTCGAGTCCTCTGGCTGGCGCTTCCGTACTGTTTTCTCCTTGGTTGCGCTCTGTGTGTTTTCGAGGGAGCAACAATGAGAGCGGAAGGGATCGAATCCTTGGGAAAAGAAAAGGGGATGAAGAATAAATCCGAAACGGAGGGGAGAGGGGGGGCAGAGAGAAAGAGAGAGAGAGAGAGAGTCTAGCTCGGGAAAATAATCGAATTGGAAGGCTGGGTCCGGTCGCTGCATCGAAAGGTACGTTCGTTTGTCTTGCTCCTCGCTCGATTCGGTCAGCATTCGGGGATGCTGCTGCTTCTCGGCTCGAGCGCACATGCAGCAGCTTCTCCCCCCCTCCCCTCCCCCCTGGGCTTTGCCGTCGCAACGTCCGTCTCTACTCACCTCTCTTTAGTTCCTAACACGATTCGTCTCTTTTTCTGCAAGACTACCATCGGGCGCAGACCACTGGAATTATTTCCCCTCGATAACCGCCCACTCGATTTCTTATTTTTAAACTCCATATTTTGCTGCTTTCTCCCTTTCTCATTCTGCTTTTCCTACATGAACCGCGTATACAGGCTTTTATTACACATGTATACGTTATTCTCCTGATTTCCGGGGAATGCAGCCCGCAAGAAAGAAGCTTCAAAAAGAGTGCACCCGCTGATGCTTTTTCCTAAACTGCGATGTCTGATGCGTTGAAATCTCATCTTTTATCTCCATTAAAAGGGTCTCACGGACTCTTTGATGATTATGCGCTAGCTCGAGGATATACTCGCTGTTTGCCCAAAGTATTGTATATACTTTATACTCGGGACAAATAAAACTGAATAAGTAAACAAATACTGAAAATGCATATCTTTCTCGCGTTATCGATATACGAAATTTTACAGTCTGTATATATAGCATCTAGACTATGCGAAAAGTGAAACAAAAAATTTGTCACATGATAGTATTTTATGCGATATTTCACACAAGGCCTGTTTTATTACCTTGCGTTGAAATTCGTGTATTTTAACTGTAGATTTTTATTGAAGCTGTGAAAACGTTAAACGCAGTCGGGAAAATTTTTCGCCGTCGAGTGACGCGAGGGAAGCATGCATGGCTGATGAAAAGCGCACACTCTACCGGACAAAATTTAACCTGAATCGGAGAACTAAATCCGAGCCCGAAATTAGTTGGTTCCATAGAAAAAAAGTAGTCACCAGTTTCAAAAATTGAAAGGAAATTTAATTTTCCGGCTCGCGTTTGAATACAGCGTGGAAAGAGGGAGAAAAAGAGAGAGCGAGACAGAAACGAAGATGTGGACACAGCGCAGTGCAGCGATTGACCGAATGCATATGCGACTCGAATTGTCAGATGACTGATACGAATCAGTTAAGAAAATAATTTCATAAAGATAGAGAGATACCAACATTTTTCTCCGTTACTGAAAACGTTGAAAAAAAATTCAATAACCAACAAGAAAATCATTTTAATAAACGAAAAATAAACTAATTTTTCCTGTTTGACGATAAGAAAAAAAAAGTAACAATTAGAGCAAAACGTTTAAAATATTCAATGTCGCTAACAAATATATATTCTTATATAAAGAAAAAAAAATTTTTTAAGTTAAGAAACAGTATTTAAGAAACAGAAACAGTAAGAAGAGTATTACATATACGTATTGATTCAATCAGAGATAAATAAATAAATTAGTACGTTGTTTTTAATTGCAATTCGGAGCCCGTGCATATATTATTTTAAAAATATAATTTTACAATCATTTGATTGTTACAGTAATTTGACGAGCGTATTAATAATTATTTAAGAAAGTTTTATTTTGCCCCTGCAAAATCCGCCCTTAGCGCAATAAAGAATACCTTATAATGCTGGGGACCATAATCGAAAGAAAAATGAGAATGAAGGATTATATATTGCGAAAATTTCTATATAGTTTTTATATATAAAAAAGAGGTCGTAAAAGAGAGGGAGAGAGAGAAATTTGGAAAGAATCTGGAAAAAAGGATAGAAAAATGATTGAAAGAGTGAAAAATGCAGGGCTCGCAAGCGCAATCCAATTGTTACGAGAAGGTGTACAAGAATTTTGATTCGCAACTCCATTTTTGGTAAGCCTTGTTCGGTCGTATAATTTTGGTCCGTACATACGTATCCGTGTGCGTCGAGAAAAGGTCAAAAGAGCGAGGCGAAGAGATAAACTCGAATAATTATTCACGGTAATCGCGTTGCACGAGCGGCCGCTTTTCTTCTTTCAGCAAATATTCGCTCGCCTGTACACACCCGGTGGTCGGGGAGCGCGCGCGGGCGCATCCACCCCCGACTTTTTCAACACACCTTTCCAAATGCTGCATATTCGACCTCTCGTTATTTCGCTACATCCCTCACAATGCAACATGACATATCGAATCCATAAACCTCACTTTTTCCTTTTTTCACCCTCAGCTCTCTCCCTCTTCCTCTCTTTTATCCGCCAAACAACTGTGACTCTTTCTCTTCCATTTTCTCCCCATCCTAAAAGCCTCCATTCTTCACTCTGTTTTCGAAACAGGAGCTTCCAATTTTCACATAAATACGTTCTTTTTTCTATACTATTTTTGTTTTTTTTCCCCCCTTTTTTTCTATTTTTTTTGGCATAAAAAACTGTGTCGCAAGCATGACATAAATCTTTTAAAATACATCGCCAACCGTTTTTTTTTCGCCTACCACTTTGTGCCGGTTCAACAAATTTTAACTTAATTTCAATTTTTATACTAAGTTTTTATCGAGAAACTCGTTTAAAATCGATTTTTCGTTCCGAAATTCTGACTCTTCGATTTACCTTGTAAATAAAAAATATCTCTATATAGATACGACGTATGGGCGCGTGCGTTCCATTCGCGCAATCATATCAATACTTTCGAGTCTAAAAATGGATACGAGATATTGGACACAAAAAATATATACACGCCGAAAGGCTCTTGCACGCGTTTTTCTGTTTGTTGATTTTCGTTTTTTTTTTCAGCGATCGCCTCTGGGCAGGTTCAACCATTCTACAGAAAACTCCAGCACGTCACTGACGAACTCATACGCTTTTTCGGTATATGTAGAGAAAAAGAAAAAAAATTTTGAAATGAAAAGGAAAAACGAAAAAAAGTGGAGCGCGGAACGGAAAATGTGACCCGGGGCCATTGGAAAGATTGCAAGGAGCCGAGTGCTCTCCGTCTGACCGCAAGCTGATTATGGCTCATTTCTGTCTCCTGAGATCAGCGTTATTTCTCGCGAAAAAAGTTCATTAAATAAAAACAAAAATTTTGTGAAAATTCTATTCAGAAAAAAGATTGCCGTGTATATAGCAGAAATTTTCGTTCTGAACTTTTATTTCGATAAAATCGTCGAGAAAAAAAATGAAAGTTTGCAGAAGTGAGAATTTTTAACCGAGGAAAGAGGCAAAGAATGAGAGGATGCAACAAAAAGGATGAGCTTGGCTTACATGCTCTAAAGGATACGAGAAAAAGTATTTTTCTTATTTTTGCTCTCTCTCTCTCTCTCTCTTTTTGCCTCGCTCGCCGACACTCTTATTTTCTTTCAGTGCGAGCGTAACACAGCTATTTCCAGCGCATTCTTCGGGAGAACCTCCTAATTATGTAAATATTTGAACTTGCTACTTTACCAGGAGAAGTAGTGACGCGTTTGCATTAATTCTTCGCGAAAAAAATGCATGGCTGACCGGATTATATTCGTGTTTTCTCGCAGAAACCACCATTTCTACGTTCCAAAGCTTTTTCACTCCGTTCTTTTACCAAAGAAAAGAAATAAATCAGCTGAATTTTTTCATACGACTAATCTCCATTTTTAAGGAATAAAAAAAATGTCCATTGTCTGTCGCAATGCATATGCTCAAAGAGCGGGGATTTTTACTCGTCAGCAGTCGCGCTTATTTATCATCTTTCTCGTTCGAAATGATGTTATAAAAGAAAAACACTGAACTGTATCACTCACTTTTCGTATGATTGAACTGCTGACACTCAATTGAACTTGCCGAATTATTTCTACGAAATGTTGTTTGGTAACTACCTCTGGCGAGACCCGACACGTCTTACCCCACCACTTTATACCGGCTTACTGATTCAAAATTCAGTTGAAAATCCGAACAATGAAGACCGTGCGTGTTGGGTTTTTCCCTCGACCTCTCTCGACGATCGAATTATAATGGAAACCATGCTCGAGATATTCTCGAAAAATAAACATGTTTTTTCCTTATTATGCTCGACGAACTTTCTCTTTTTTTCTTTTTATATTTACGATCACCGAACTATTCAGGTAAATTCGACCTGTTCGTTATAAATATTCTTGAAATATTGAGACAAGCGTGAAGCGAAAATCATAAATTGTCACCCAATGGTGAATCATATTAATAAATTTTATATAGTGATATAAAAAGAAGAAAATTGAGTTCCAAGTTTTTTCTCATTTAATAATAAAATGCTAATAATATAATAAAAAGGAGCTGAGAAAATTTCGAGGATCTCCAGCCTGATTTTCCGAGAATCGAAATAAAGAGAAAGATCTTAATAAAATTCATTCTCGACGAAATCGACTTCATAATGGGTATTTCCTACAAATTTTAGCAAGTCGAAATAAATGATTCAAACATCGAGGTCATTATTTCGAGAGAAACGCCCGAGCCACTATATAACCTGATGCTGGTATTTTATTAAAAAATTCATACATATATATATGTATGAAAGATAGAACAATTTTTGTTATTTTGATTATGTAAGCGTTAAATTATGTATTGATATGAAGCGACGAAAAATATAGTAAGCTGGATGAAAAAATTTATACAGTACGACCTCCCATTAAGAACGGCAGCAATAAGAACGGTTCCCCTAATCCGTGCTCGAGCGCTTCCCCCACTCTAACGCGAACCTCGAGCTCGAGTTACGCTCGAGTGAGTTTACACGCAGACC
>JAPYYW010001884.1:0-24724 GCA_030522545.1 Cremastinae sp. A BG-2022a | reverse complement strand
TAAATATGAATTCTTGGATTGCGCCCCGTATAAGTAATATTTTTGTTATCTGCAAGAAATTTTGCCATCAAATATTCTGTTTTAAAAAAGACATGAAACGCATAATCAATTTATACAGCGCATTAAACGAAATTGTATGAAGTGTACGCTTAGAATAATTGTAAAACATCAATTCAAACATGTTGAAACGGAAAAAGCGGCCGCGTTGCTGCTCGTAATATATAATTTGCGATTTCATCTATATTTCAAAAAAATACACAACATGGTTCCAAAAATGTTGAGTCGTCAGTATAAAAAAAACAGTCTGCAATTTTGTACTTTTCTATCGCTTTCAAGCCTATTAATCATGTTTTTAAATTAATTCTGTTTATTTCTGGATATCATTTCTGAAATTCAACTAACACTACACGCCTTGTTTCTTCATTTCTCAAAGTAATAAAAAAATAAAACGTCTACAGCCAATGACTATTTTTTTTCGACGAGAGCCTTTTCGAATACGGGTTCTTTCTCGCGTGTGCAATGATCTTTCGCTCTCCAGTCTCTCAGTAGTGTGAGTGCAGAATACATTAAGAGACCAGAGGCCGTGTGTTTAGGAGAGATGAGAGAAAGAGAGAATGAGTATAACTGTATCGAGAACCAGGTCCAGGATGAATACAATCTCGAGGCTCCACTCTCACAGAAATTATTCACGAATACAGACCAGCGGACAAAAAAAACACGTATAAAGGTTAAAAAGAATTGAAGAGGTTGCATACGGATTTCAGAGAGGAAGAGATGGGGAGAGACGAAAAAAAGAAAGAGAGATTCACAAAAAACACACGAAAATAAGAAATAAATATGTAAGCGCGTAATTTAGCTCGCGAGAACTTTGAATTTACGTTTTTTACTTATTTATTCATTTTTTTGTATATTTCTGAGATCGAAATACGAATGAATTGCAGTCACGCTTCCATACCGGCAAGTACTTGAAGCGAAAAAAAGAGGGAAAATAAAAGAAAAAAAGGGCTACCGAGTTTTGTCGTCGATGATGCGCTCCTTCGCTTATTTTGTATCTCTCTCCCGTGCTCCCTTTCGCGCTCGCTCGAACAAAAAACCGGGGGAACGGACGAAAAAATGAAATTGGTTTTAGCTGATGATAGATATCGCTGCTCGTACCCGCGGGTACGATAGTATCGAGCACGTATTAAACGCACACGTTTCTTTCCACATTTCGTTTCTCCCATTTTTTATTTATACACTTACGCGCGCTCTCGTATTTATTCCCTTCCCGTGATCATTATTCGGGATAACGAGAATAATATATTTATTTGTCCAAAAAGTATAGAATCTGACGGGAATCGTGAAGCCTTTTATTTTCGCGATTTGGAAGAAAAAATAAAGCAGAAGAGAACAAACCTTATTCTCGCTCGTATTTTGCGCGAGAATAAGTATTAATTTTTCGTCCCGGTTCGATCCGCCCGGGAGATAATTTAGAGAGACGTAACGCCGTTGTTCCTTTTTCGATATAAAATTCGATATAACGAAGCGTACGAGAGCGAGTGTCGAAAAAAAAGAGAAGCGAACGTGCTACCGAGTTTGGCAGAGGCTCAATTCCGCTCCGTCTCTCTCTCTCTCTCTCTCTCTCGATCCTGGTAGCAATTGGTTCAGTGGAAAAGGCTATTATTAAAAAACGAGGCTCGACTGTATAAATTTGGGAGGACAGCTTGATTGCTCCTCGTCGGTGAGGAGAGAAAAAAAGGAGGAAAAAAGAAAACGAGATTTTGGAGCAAAGGATGAAAGAGAAGGAGAAGAGATCGAAAAGGGGAATATAATAGCTGCGAGTACATAGTATAAGATGGGAAATGGTGTAAGCATCGCGCGATGTCCAAACGAGGATTATGAGCCTCCTCGAGATCGAAACAAAATTGCCTCCAGCGCAAAAAAAAATCGACGAGGAAGAATAAGAAGAAGGGAGAAAAGAAAACAAAACAGGTTACACGCACGATCGTTTTTTTTTCTTCTTCGTTTTTTCGCTTCTCTTCGGCGTTCGCCCCGTGCGGGAGAGAAGGATATTTTCGTCGAGGAAACTCCGTATACGCTCTCCTCCGCTTCTAATTTCTCGAGGCTATCTCATTAAAAGAGACAACGCGTGGAGAGGGGCCGGGGAAGATCTTATTATTTTAAAAGACTCGCAAAAATCGTAATTGAACGAATGACCAAGCAATTATTCGTCTCCGGGCTCCTCTTCTCTTTTTTTTCATCATCTTTTCCCGCGTGGAAAAAAACTCACGAAACTTCGAGGAACCGGATTGACTCGAGAGAAAAGAGAAAAAACAAACTAGACACGGGAGATAAAAAAGATTCTCTGGGTCAACATATCACTCGAATCTCTCTTCTTCTTCTCCTCTCTTTTTTTTTCTACAAATAGACAAGTCTCTCTCTTCTTTTCGGATATTTGAGCATGTAATTATATATGTAGGAGGAAAAAAGTTCTCTAGGCTCCGGCAGTGGAGACGCTTATGTTTTTTGCGACTATTCTCGTCGTTTTGTTACCCCGCGATGAGTCTCTCTTTTTTTTCTCCCTCTCGCTCTCGCGATTTCAATTTCGGGATTCACAACAGGATAATAATTCACTCGTGGAATTTTTCGTCCCGTTCGGGCGAGCGAAGGTGCGACCGCGTGGCGAATAACGAGAAATTAAACGAAAAATGAAGAAAAGGCAGCTGTACGTTTCCGGGACGCGCGCGCGCGCGTGCCCCGCCGCGCTCGGCTCCTTTTTGGCGAGCGTGTGTTTTTCGCCGGGGCGCGCGCGCGTATCTCTCGCCCGTTCCAGCTGAAAACTCGACGACAAACTACCAAATGGCCAGCACAAACACGCGCCCGTGTTTGCTCGTCCTTCGGCGCCGCGTGCGAAGAAAAGCCATCGGTAAAAGGAGAGAAAGTTGAAAATACTATATACAAAGAGATCACATCCGGTTTCTCGGAAAAAAAGAAAAAAAAAACCGTTATAGCGCATACATTTTTTCCCCCTTTTCCTCACTCATACATTTTTACAACTGGTAATTCCTTTTTTTTTCTCGTGTAATCGACCATCTTGGATCACTTATCTTCGAATAATTAATGATATTTCGATAGACCCCGGTCGATGTATTTTTGTTTTCGAGGCACAACGAAGCTTTCATGAAATGTTATTCGAGCTTAATTACTCGTATTTTACTCGTTAATTGTTGTTATTATTATAGCCATTTTAAAAGTTGAGTGTTTCATCGGGAGTATGCACAATCGTATTTGCGTTATTTTTTATGTTATTATGATTTTTGTAACGTTATGCGAGAGATAGATTGACCGAAAGGAGGAAAAAAATGAGCGCAATAAAATCGCATCGTGAGCGAGATAGGCGGGAATCGCGTGTTCCAACGATAAAGACCGAACGAGAGATCGGACACGAGTATACCGAGAAAAAATGCATTCACTTGTACATTGTTTCGTTAAACAGATTACACGTTTTTTCGTTCCTATACTGCGTCGATTTTTTCCTCGCTCCCTGCCGAGATTGGAGATTGAAGAAACTCGAACAATCTCTCTTTCATGCTTTTCAATGAATCTTCGCTTTTTTACCAGGAAACCCCCGATGGAAAATTAATCACGAGATGAAAAGAAATTATTAGAGACCAAGGAAATACAAAATTTTTGCTCTACGCATCTAACTTTGTTACAATATATATTTTTGTAAATGTTTGCGGAAATATTTTGCACTATAAAGAAAGAATTAAGTTCCGCCAACTGAATTCATTTATAATTGAAAATAAATTAAGTTGTTTGTACCAAATAAGTGCGTTAAAAAAATATTTAGTAGAAAAAATTTAATCGATCCTATACTTTTTCATGAAAAATAATTAAACTTTAGAGAAATCAACAAATTTGGTTCAATTTGCAAAAATTTATCGTTGAACGTATGGGAACAAAAATATTGTTAGATATCAAATAAATTTGGATTTCAGAAATAATTACACTTTGTTTAAACCAACAAATAAATTTCTTTGATTACATGAAAAATATTGTTGATCGCATAAAAATGAAGAATTTTGAAAGATCAAACAAATATTGCAAATTTTCAACTAAATTTTACTCTCAAGAAGAGTATACATTTCGAAATAAATATGAGAAATATTTTGGGAAAATAAGGAGTAAATAATGAATTTTTCAAAGGCGAGCGACACGGAACGATTGTTTCTTGTTAACCGCGCGTGTAGGCGAAACGGAAATTCTAGATAGGAGCGTGCACAATTGCGGAGCGCGTGTATATATTCGTAGACGGGGAAACGGAGAGACGAGCTCGCCGCACGTATGAACGGTTGATTGTAATATCTGCAGTCGCATTTGTATATACCGCAGCAAAAGAAGGAAAGTTCGGTGACCTCGTTGAGCGATTATCAGTATCCCCTTATCAAATCGCATCCTACAGTATGCACTTGCAAGGAAAAAATAAAGGAAAGGAGAAATAGAGCAGAGAGTAACAGACCGAAAGTAAGAAAGAAATCGCGGAAAAAAGAAAATAATGAGATTGCGAAGTCAAGAGTCATCGATCGTTTATATTTTATACGAGTTTTTGAAAAAATATTCAAAAATACAACCCAGATACACGTGCAGTTGGAAAAGACTTATTGACGTCGTAAAATCCCGTAGAAATGAGATGAAAGTACATTTATATACTTTCCAAGATTATTTCTCCTATTCGGTGTGTCGATATTAAAAAATAAGATTTGTTTTTCTTCATCGCGTTCAGCAGCTAGGGAGCTCGATTTCCCTTGGTCCAGTGACGTCACATGGACCTTCGTGCACGAAGATAAATTGCTACATCGCCGGGCTCGCGTTATATAGATTACATACTTATTTTTATTCTTATTTATGCGCGTACGTAAGTGTGCTGCGCGCGTCTGTGAATATACATTATTAAAAATGCAGATGAACTCGAGGCGAGCAGCCTCGAGAAAAGATCGGCTTCGTATCACGTTTTAAGGCCACGCACGTGTAACTCACTCTTGTCACGTACTATATAAAGTTATACACGTACCGAATACGCTCTTTACGTGATCGGATCCAACGCTATATCCACGCTCAGCTGATCTTTTGACGTTTTTACACACGTCCGAATCGTCGTGACTTGAAAACAGTAGCTCCATTTTTTTATCAATATTTGCTTCTCCTTTTCCTCCTTGTTTTATTTTTTTTCTCGTATTTTTACATTCTCTCTTGATACGAAGCAATAATTTGAGAAGATTATTTCGTGGAATGAAAAATTGTTTACCAAAAGGAATAAAGCGATGTTTTCAAAAATATAGAACTCAAAATATGTGACAGCTAGTATCAGAAGTTTTTTTTTTCAATTTAATTGTAAATTTAAATAATATTTATCTTAATGTCTGTATTTCTGAAAAGTATATATATACTTTTGCCATTGTGATAAATGATGATGATGCAATTATGATAAATATTGCATTCGAATTCTTATTTTCTGATAGTCAAAAAAATACCAACGATAAAAATAAAATATTTCATACGAGTGCATAAGGCCAATTTTATTGGTTACTGAGATTGTCATTTTATCTTTTTATTAGGAACATTCTAATTAATAATCGTGATACAGAGAAGGGGAAATATGAATTTCTAAAATAAATCTGCAGCCAAGGATAAACTCGCCTCTTGATCCATATTATAATTATTCATAATCTACATCATGCTAAATGACAACAAAAATCATGTATCTCACGTTGGGAGATTATAAAAATGAATGATGCAATCTTAGCAAATTTAAAATATTCCAAAATTGAAAACAACAATCGATATTACGTTTTTTATGATCCCTCGTATAATATCATAATTTTTTCTATCCGATAGGTATTGATTGTGGTACCATCATTCGATTATATACGAGATGTCAGTAACTCACGAAAATGAATAAAATTTAATTGAAATGTTTAAGAACCGTCCTATAAAACTCGAAATCGTTTTTCTCTCAATTCTAAACTCAACGAAAATTTTTCAGAACGTCGTCTGTAATAAATTCTACAACTGTGTCAAATTTTATCAAAATTCATAAAGTTTTATTTAGTTTTCTTTTATGCGATACACTCTCGAACGAGCAGACGTACAGTCAGACGAAAATTTCGAAAACTGGTTTTTTGCTCTTTACCTCCATTCATAAAGTCCGTAGCAATGAATTTAGAAAATTTTTGAATAACCAACGCGACTTTTTTACGATTTAATTGTATTCATATACAAGTTTTGTTTTTACAAGTTTATTTCTGTCGGTCTTTTATTCTCGAAATTTTCTCTCGCTCGGGGCTGCAACTTGAATCAGAGAATCGTAAATATAATAGAGTATAATGATAATACAATAGTAGGGCAGTGACATCGAGTCGAGGACATCCACCCCCGCACCTTTTTCTTTCTCTTTCTCTCTCCCGCACAGGTTGACATTGGCCTCGAGGCCCGTGAATATTTTTTACACAGGCGCATCAGCTGTGTGTATTCAAATCTCTGCGTCGATTTACAGCCGGAGCCTGAATTTATGTAACTTATTTGCGAAATAAATCATTCCGCTTTCTTCTCTTTTCGCTTCTGCGCCGGAGCGACTTTCGGAAACCCGGGAGCAAAATTTGCAGTCCGGGTTAATAAGGGGAAAAAGGTTCGTTTTTTTCGTCCATTTTTTCGACTATATTTGTGAAATAAAATTGAATGGTCCCAATTTTGGCCTCACGAAAAAAAAACAGACTGACTCGCGCCCTCTTGGTTGCAGGTGTAAAAACGATTAAAAAATAGTCTCTCTCTTTTATTTTCAATCGAGGCGGAGGACGGAACCGGTTTGATTACGTAAAGGAGGGATTCTGCGAGAAGAACGTGCCGAGGAGCACTCGCGCCGCTCGACGGAAAAGTCTCTCTCTCTCTCTCTCTCCCCGTTGCTCCTCGTTTTTTAATTATTCAATTAAAGGCAGAGTCACTGGAAAAAGTTTCAAATTTAATTGAAAATCGTCGCTATTAACTTGTAGCGTTTCCGCACGATATATTTTCCATAGATACTTTATATTACGTAATTTATTTTGTTCGAAAATGTATTTTCTTTTGGTTCAACTTGGTTGATTGATGCGCGTTGAACACAGAGTTGTAAGGACTTGGTCAAGTTGCCAAATCGATGAACTTTGTTATTTTCGTGTTTAAATTGAGGAAGAGAGAAGATTGATTAGCCGCTTCCCGGAAAACGCTGACCGAGTTCAAGATCAGCCAAAGATCGAATTGATTTTGCTCATTTGGTATCGCGATTGCGTATACGAGAGCGCTGATTACTACGATGACGCGATGAAACGTCCGTAGCAACCGTCTCGTATCGCCGAGAATAAAACTCGTTCTTGTCCGAGTCTTTTTTTCCCATTTCCGCCAATTTATTACATCCATATTATCGACGATACAACTTTAATAAGAAGGAATAAGAAAAACAAAATAATACCGCTGCAAAAAATTGCATCGGTTACGGAAATGTCTTTCACCTGCGACTTTTTTTTCTCCTCGATCGAAAACTTTTTTCGTACGATTTCAGTCGCGAGTCGTAAAATTAGACGCGAAAAAAAAAGTTCACCTTGAAAATCTGGTGAGGAGCGAGAATTAAATATTTGGATGAGCGTTATGTGAAATAAATTTCGGGGAGATAAAAGCGACACACGAAGAAAAAAGTGAAATGTATATTTTTTGGTGCATGGCCACTGTGCGTGACGTTCGAAGCTCTCTTCTGGGTTACTGACACTTATCGTACCTGTCAGTTTGCCAAAAGTTTCGTTCAGTGCGTAAAGCTCGTCTTCGTTTTCTTGTTTCCCCGCTCATTCTTTTTTCTCGAGATTTTTCTCTTCCTTTTTTTCTTTTTGAATAAGAATTTTTAGACCTAGCTGGCAGCCGGAGGAGAAAAGAATTCACGAGAGCGGGCACACAAGCGACGAGTCGACAACGAGTTTTCTATTCGCATAGAAAATTTCAATTTGCTTTTGAGATCATCGTCGTATTTGAATCTCTCTCTCTCTCCCCGTCTTCTCGCATCCGACGCGAATCGTCCGCGCAATTTGCATCAGCGACGAAAATTGTCTGTCCGACCAGACGAAATTGCAGACGACAGAGAAAGATGCAGGGCGAGGGAGAGAGATAGAAAGAACGAGAAAATCACATAAAAACGAGAACTGACGTCTACGCGTATACAAATATACAAATGTAAATTTACGCGTATATTTTACCCGAGAAATTGGCAGACTCGACGTCTCTCTTTTCCATCGCGACTTTGATATCCATCGCGTTTTCATTCAAAAGCGAAGCAACCTCGATCGTCATTCGAAACATTGACAGCCGAAAGAGCCTCGTTTATTATTTCAATAATTCGCAAATAAATTATTCCCAGAAATAAAAAAAAATCCTAGTCTACTTTTGGTTAACGAGTAAAAAGCTCGAGAATCGATTCTTGCGCGATGTGCAGCACTGTAAATGAAAATGGTGAAAAAGGGACGAGAGGAATAAAGAGGAAATCCTTGACGATGATGAATCGAAAAATCAGGGCGTTGACAGTTCAATTTGAGAATTCATTCAGGGCGAAAGAGCACGGATAACGTGCCTGAATCTCGACAAAAATGTACGACGCGTGGTAAAAGGAGAGAAAAGAAATTCCAAGATAAAAGCAGAATGCGATTGATATGAAAAAGAGAGAGAGAGAGAGAGAGAGAAAAGGAATGAATGAAAAAAAAAACCCCGAGAAAAAACAAAAAATCGGTTGGTCTCTGCTTGTGTTCATGCCTCGCCCGATTGCGATGTATCTCTCTTCGTGACGTCGATTTCGTCGAATCGAGATGAGAAACGAAAAGCTTTCGATATCTTTTTATACATTCGATCTACATCAGGCCTGGTTTGCCGCTGTACGTGTAATTCAAGAGATGAAAGAGATAAGGAGAGAAAAAAAGCATACACACGCTTCTTCATCAGCTCGCGGTATATATCTGTAGATTTTATATATAGATGCCATACTCGTTGATTTGGGCTCAAAGCCAAATTTCTATAATAAACGTGTGTGTAGCTCTAGAGAATACGAGCAGGTGCAATTTGAGCGGGCAAGGAAAATATACTATAGAGAGGGAGGAGAGAGAGAGAGAGAGGACGTTGATTCGAAATTAATCTTCGATGCTATCGCGAAAAGTAAATATAACGTGTTCGAAAAGGACACGTGTGTAAATTTCGTCTCCATTATTTGCAAAACTTAATTAAATCTCTTTCAGAAACTTGCGAAATGAAAGGAATTAATCGGCCATCCGAACTACATCAAATTTGCCAGAAAAGATATTGCCTCCCAATCTCTCTCTCTTTTTTTTTATTTTAATCTTTTTTTGTGAATGAGAGAAATAACGATGTGCCACGAAAAATAAATTTACCGCCGTTCTCACGAGGCTCTCGTTTATTTTTCCAAAATTGGTATATTTGGACGCGGTGAGATAAAACTCGGTAAAAGAAAATCGCTCTGGAATAGGAATAACCGGGGAACGCGGATTTCCCAGTGAGCGAGAGGATAGACGTTCGTTTCTGCTTATTTTCAGAGGATACGAGAGAAGGAGAGGAGAAACAAGAACAGCGGGAGGGCAGCGAAGAGATAAATTCATGATGTGTATATGCACTGTATGTTGCAGGCCAATGCTGGGAACTTGAGTGATGCACCGAGCATCTTCTTCTTCTCCTCCTCCTCCTCCTTCATTTTATTCTTTTTCCTTGGCCTTCTAAATTCGGAATCGTCTTGGTGCCTGCCTATGGACCACTGCAGAGCCGAGAGAGAGAGAGAGAACGTCGTTGCACTCGTCTTAGATCGCTGAAAATCTTAGTGGCAGTTTCACTCACGCGTTTGCGCTCTCGCAACGATTATAATACTTATTCCGAATTAGAATTCTCGAAAATAGGATACTGTTACATCTCCGGGGATAACACCCAGTCATCAAGTCTTCAACAACGTAATCGCCAACGAAATATTAAAACAACGACAAAATGCCAAAAACAGCCATTAAAATCTACAGCGTTCTGCGTCAATCCATTTTTTTTATTCAAATTGATCCTCGTAACGAATTAAATAGATAAAATTTGTATTTTTAAAAATGCATTAATTTTAGCCTGATTTTTTTTTTGTTTTGAACGAATGAAAATATTTTTGCAGTATTTTTGAAGGCTTGGAATAGAATCTAGAGAGTTTTGATCGCGCTTCGCAGCCCGTCTTATGTATTTCCTCTATCTATTTTATAATACCTTCATTAGCACTGAGAAAATAAACGGAGATTCGAGAGAGCATGGAGGGCGAGGATCAAAACGCGAAAGATGAAAATTAACAAACAATGGGCCGCGAACGTTAAAGCTAAGACAATGGAACAGATGCCCACGTTCGATATGGCGACCATGGAGATCGCCCATTGTCCTTTCTCGCTCTCTCACATTTTCTTTCTAAACTGTGTCAGGAATCTAATTAAAGAGTCAAGCGAGAAGAAAAAAAAAATCAAATTTCTCGAACTTGTTCGCATTTTGATTCTCAGAAGAAACATATTTTCCAACGAACAAAATAAAACTGGATACATCATTTTTCTTAATTATCACGTGTCATTTCGATGAGTCAGGCTAAATTCATTTTTGACGCTTTCAAAGCGAACTGACAAAAATAAATTGGATAAAAAATCGTTTAAGAGTGTGTGGAAAATTTTCAATTGACTGGAGATTTTCATAGACCTCCGAACGTACATTAGAAATTTTCCATCCTATAAGAACGAAACCTCACATAATGGTGTGTCTCGACAGAGCTCGCAATTAAGCGAAGCAATTAAGTAGCTAATTATCTTTCAAGAGAGAGAGAGAGGGAGCTGCACATTTTGATCTCGATTCAGTGGCTTACGAACGTGCACACAAACATGTGAAAGTACATTTATGTATGAATGTAAAAATATACAAGGTGTTCCGGAAGTGAACGTCGATAATGGCGGGTAAACAGATTCTCAACAAAATTCTGGGTCAAAAGTATTTGAACTTTTGTTGATCCATACAATGAGAGAAAAGTATGGTAAATATCTTACTTTGTACAAAAGTGACAATTGTATATATGTACATTTATTAGAGAACTAAATATTACTTTCAATTTAATACAAAAATAAGATGTAAAATAATTGGAATAGTTATTCACTTTATGATAAAATTTATGATAATCATTTCTCTCATAGTGTATATTAATGCATTGAGTTGATCCAACCAGAGAGCGAAGCATACCAACGAGTCACTCGACATTCGTGCTTCTAATTGGCCAATCTCTGGACGCTGAGTAATTCTTCAATAGCGTGTCAGATGAAAAAGTGTCTGAGGACATTTTGCCACAAAATTTGACGAAGAATCTAATTCTCTTGGTAAAAACATCTTATTTTGGATCACCCTATGAAATATTGTAAAGGAGTATTCGCAGCACTGGCTTCTGTTCCGGAACTTCGATATCTTCCCATATCATTATTATAGAACATTCTACGTACAGTCTTTCGAACGTATGCGAACAAAATTTACAACCGTGCGTGGTTCGTATTTACAAGAGGACATTTCTCACCGAGCAACCATTTCGTGCAGCTTTTCTCTCTTTCTCTCATCGTTTTCTCTTCTCTTTGTTCGTCGCATCTGCATCGGAGCTCGCTTATAAACGCACACGACCCGAATTCGAAACAAATTTATGACGAAGAGGCTTTTGGCAAAGTCGTTATTAATTATCGATATCCAAGGTAATATTTTATAATCTTATTTCTCCGCTTTCTTCCCGCACCTATCTTTTATTCCTCCCCTGTTACAATGTCTCGGCAATTAATTATTTTACATCTCATTCATTATTGTCCATGTTACTGCTAAGCCCTGGATTGATATATAGTGTTGGAAACTTTGGACGAGATTAATCTGGTTTTCGAAAAACGCTTCGTGGCCGGAGCTGATGGGATGCGCTTTTAAATTATAATCCAACCTGTTACGATTTAGTCATGTTTTTCTTATAACCCCAAATGCACGCGCGCTCCATTAAGAACTTATTCATTCACTGCGGGAATTGCATTGAAAATTATCGAACTTACTAAATTTTTAAAGAGAACGCTTCATTATTTTTTGTACCGCCTGTACGCGAAGCTTCGATCCATTAGAGTGGAAAAAAAACGTGAGAACGGCGAACAATCGAATCGGGTTCAATTGAATCTATGTTATTCACCAGTCTCTCTTTATCAGACAAAAAAAGTCGTACGTACACAAAACCACGCGCTCCCATCGCGATTCACTCGCGAGAGCGAATTGTATACTTTTGTACACTCGCGAAATTGGCAGCGAGTTAAATTGAACCGTTAATTGGAACGTGGTAGGGTCGCGAAAATGACGATTCGACACGCCGAGGGTTCCCGGAAGAAACAGAAAAAAAACAATCATTTCTTCTCCTACATTTATCATACAAGAATTTTTTTTATTTTTATATTTCAGCACTCTTTGTCGAGGTAATTGTCTCGTTAATACTAAAAAATACATGTTTCTTATAGTGATTACATGAAAATATGTATGTGGACAATCAAAATATCAGTATCAACATCCTGACCAACATTTAAAAAGATTCATTGCTCCAATTATGAAATATTTGAATATTGGAGAAAAAATTAAACAATTTTGAGTGTCTAGATTCCAAAATATGTAGCTGTCAAAATAAGTTTCTTCGAAATATTACATACATATAGATGTAACGTAATGTAGATTTCAGAAACTGAAATTTAATAATTCTGCTCGTGCTATTTCGTGATCAATTTGTTTTTCCTCGTCATTTCTCCTTATCGAGATGTCAAGTTTAAGAAATATTATGTTTTTAAGCCTTATTGTCGTTAATACATATATTTTTGAGCTTGACGGTACCGAGACAACAACCTTAAAAAGATGAGAGGTCGCGGAAGTCGAATTTTCTTTCTCGTCGGTTGGCAAATATTGGCGAGTCACTGGAGCAGCGATAAACTCGTCCCTGCAATAATGAGCAAGGCTCGGGCCGGCCAGCGTGATTTTCGCGAGAGTCGAGACGGGGCTGCGCGGAGTCGCGTCGCGCGACAGGATCGAGCGTCACAGTATGTCACGTATCATCGAGAGCGAAGCACGTCACGATTCGCGATAAAATACTCTTCTGCTCCCTCGCAATTCTCCATCGCTTCTTCTTCCCTCTCTCGTCCCTCGAGTTTTATTTATAGAACACTCCTCAATAACAATGTACGAGAAAAATCACGACATATAGAAATTTACTACAAAATGACAACTTTACAAATTTATTCTTATTTCAGAACTAAATACATTTTTTATCCAATTACAATGAATAAAATATCTTGATGAAATTTAGACTGTGTATATTTTTACTACAAAACCTGACAATTATTTTACTGTTATAACTATATAATAATTTTTAAATATTTTTGAAAATTATTGTTGTGTATAATAAATGAAGAAAAATTTCAAGAAATGGTCTCAAATTTGTAACTCATTATCAAAACCATGTATTTAACGATATATTTAATTCTATGATAATAGTTGTCACTTTATATTGCAATAAACGATCTATATCATATTATTCTCTGGGTACATGTGCGCAAAAGCGCGAAGGTTATCGCTCGACCAGGATAGGAAAAAATCGTCGAAACCGTGACAACTTTCATTATCGTCTACTTTATTATTGTTATTATTTTTGATAATAATTGTACAACAATGATACCGAAAACGAAAATATTCTCGTGAATGTTTTCTTCTACTGCGCATTAGGAGTCGCAAAAAATGATAACGCGTTTTTTTGTGTCGTTGAGAAAAACGAGAAGGGAGACACATTTATTTTTTAAGAAGTTTTCTTCTTTGACGGATCGTAAGAATTTTTTTTTCGTCAAAGGCTTGATTTAAGCGAATCTTCGATCATTGAGATTTCTCTTATCTTCCCCGCGCTCGTGCGTTTTTTTTTTCATCAATCGCTTTCTCACTCTCTTTAGTACTTTATCGATCGTTTCTCTCACTCGGACGTATATAATTAAACGAAATCCTCGAGTTTTCTCTCAATTAAGTCTCGAGTTTTGTTAAGTCCTCGCGAGGCTCGCGAACGCTTCACGAGATTACTCTTACTCTCGCTATCTCCTCCCACTATTTTTTTCTCTCTCTCTCTCTCTCTTTTGTCCGACGAAACTTTTAGAATAGATTTTGTACTTTTCTCAGTCCGGAGTTGCGAATGGAAACTCTCTGACTCTTATTCTCATCATTATTTTTATTTCCAAATCCTTTTTCTCTCCTTCCCCCTCCCGTCCAATCTCGTGATAAAATAGTATAAAATTAAATTTTATAGACTGTTGAACGTGAAAAGATCCGAGTGCTAGATTGTAAACTCACACACGTACTGACTCGTGGAAATGGAGAATTATTATACGAGAGTTGATAGAGCTACTGGGCATGATTCAAGACTTTCACCGCGGCATGATTTATATATGTATTCGTCATCGCGCATACGGCGACTTCTCTCTCTTTCAAAAAAAAATTCGACGTTTTATATTTAACTTTGAAAATAAAATTTTTGAAAATTACTTCTAATGCTGGTTATATAAAAATTTCCACACTTACGTTTTTTTCTTTCAATGTCAAAAATAATCTGAAATAAAACCTTCATTTTTTGCCAGTCTAAAAAATTCTTAAAAAATGAAATATTTTAGAGCTTGTCATCTCGACACATTACGAGTATTTCATTTTATTTTATTTTTATTTTTTGAGGAAACTGGGCTCGAAGTTTTCGTCATGTGAGAAAAGCGAGCTCGCAAATTCAGATTTATGACAGCTGTCAAGCGACACGAGACACGATTGCTCTGACTTTTTCCTTATTTCAATTTAGTTCAATTTCTTTCTTCGAAGCTTCGGAACACACGAGAGGCAGGAATCACGAGAACAACGACCTCACGCTGTGGTCCACCGACGAATTTTCCTCCCGGAAACCAAATATCCGCCGGCCAGCATCGATATAAATAAATTTTCTCTCGACCAAGCTCCAAACGGAACAAATCCCAGAGAATGAGAATGAATGCAAAATCTTGGGACAAGTCCCAGCTCAAGGTGGGTGGTGACCTTAATCGAAATGTTGAGAACTTGATAAAAATTTGGTGATAATGATCTCTAACGTCAAATATGAAAAAATATTTTGACGTTTTTCTTCACTGCAGTTCTTGACTTATCATGCTGCATTCTTATTCACAAAATATATAAGTATATGTAGCATACGCAAATCCTATCTTTAAACACATAATAAATTTCAAAATGTTGAATTATGCGACAATTATAAGTAGAAAAAAAATCTAAAAAATAGTATTTGCATGTTTTATGTTGAAAAATTTGTTTGCCAAACTTGTTGTCATATAAATCGTGCATCAAGCACAAGTTTTACAGTGATCTTTGGATTATATATTTGTTTTTTTAAAATATTATTTATATTTCATACACAAAAAACAATTTTGAAATACTGTAAGAATTCAGAATCCGATAACTCCAAAATCTTTCAGTGAATGATTTTCAAATTTGATACAACAATTGTTGACACATTATGAAAAACGTGTAGAGTCATATATCTAGACATTTTTCACACCAGTGCATCAATGCTCGAGAGAATTGTAAAAAAAATCTGCGCAGTTCAATTGATGGGGAAAATCGCGGATGACAGGGTCGAGTTTGAAAATAAAATTGCAAAATTGAATTCGAATTATCCGTTATCGGTGTCGAAGCTCTCGAATCTGCGGAAGTCGTTGACCGACCTCCCGATAACGCGCGATTGTCTCTTTATTTTCTCCCCGCGCGGTATTCATTTCTCTCTCTCTCTCTCTTTTTCATTTTCTTTTATTACCGCGCTCGGCGAATTGCAAGAGAAATCGACGCACTGAAATAATATGTTTGTCAGCGACGAGGGATTAAATTCATACGCGTAAAAGTGTTTCGCCGATGACGGGAACGTTGAATAAAATAAATGAAAGGAATCCGCGCTTTATCGTCGAGATAAGAACAAGAAAAAACAGCTGCGAATTACGCATATTTTTTATTGAATTGTTTTTTTTCCCCTGAATATCTAAAACAATCGTTCAAACATTACCCAAGCGAATAATTTGATTGTTTTTTTTTCTTTTTTTTTCAAGAAGAATCCGAGTTAATGAAAAAATTGGCGCGACTAGACGGAAACGTCTAATTTCGCTTTTTACACGATTCCGAGATCACGCGCGAGGCCTGTAGAATGATGATTGAGAACATGAAAAAGTGGGAGTGGTGATTCTCACGTACGAAACCGTTTCGTTTCGCTGTTGCATGGCCTTTTAGACCGAGCGTTTATATGCACGCAGTGAAAGGGAGTCATTTTTTTCATCGTAAATTATAATTGATCGCGAATCAATCTCTCACGATTTTCTGGCACTCTCAGTCTCCCTTTTATCGCAAGTACCGTACACAGCGAGAGCAAAGAAAGAAATAATCCATCAGAAGTCAAGAATAAGAGATGAATAAAATATTTTTGAAAAATCGCGCAAAAGATTGAGAAAAACGTACCAGAAATAGACTCTCGGATTGAGCGAGACAACTCCGAATAATTATTTTCCCGTGTCACCATAAATCAATATTTTTTTTATCCTCTCTTTCCTGCCTCTAATTTAATCACAAGACATCGACGTTCGATTCGCCATTTTGCGTGACGAAACGCCGCCGATAAATCTCGACGGAAGTATATATTTTTATCCAACGGTGTAATCGTCCGAGCTAACGATCGTTCATTTTGCACTGAGAATAATAATAATAAAAAAAAGTGAGCATTTTTCGAAGCGCGATTGTATTCGTCGGGTGAGACTGATTTTTTATTCCTTCTTTCCGCGTTTCGTTTTTCAGCGATGATTCACCGGACAAATGAAAAATAAATAAATGGCGATAAGGAGGCGAAAAGTCGATAGAATGACGCGAGGCAAAAAAAAAAAGGTTAACATATTGTTCGCTCGCGAAGAAGGAGAGAGGGAGAAAAGGAAGAAGAAGAGTGTGTCACGAATCGCAACAGAGATATAGGTAAGAGACGGAAGAACAACCTTGAAATCCCCCCCGATAAAGAAATTTTTTTTTCTCTCGCTCTCTGTGTCACGTGACCGAGTTGAATAAAGAAACGCGTGTGCGAGCTGGGTGAGTTAACGCGTTTTGTCTCCTCGTTTTCCGAGCATAATAAGTTTCGATACGGGAAATGGCGTCCTTGACCGTGAAAGACTTGATTCGTGGCTCGAAGGGAACTTGGTACGTCGAAATCGATTATTTTTATGCGAGCTCTTATTCACCGGCGAGCCTTTTATTTTTCGTATCGCTAAAAATCCGATAAGCGTAACAAATTTCTTTTTTTTCTTCCTCGACGATTCATCATCGCGTTATTTATTCCTATAGATTTATGGCAAGCCGAATGCTTTTTCGTACTTTTTTTTCCAGAATAAACGAGAGAATGAGGTGTGCGATGGTAAAAGGGGAGGCAAAAAAATGTTGCCCTTTTTTTATCCGAGGATTTTTCTCTGCCAAGAACTGCGCTAGGTCAGTGAGCTTAATTATCCTTGGCAAGAGAGCCCGAAAGTGCGCTACACACGCGCGCGAGTTTCTCGTGGAAAAAAAAAACAAGAGCACGAGGAGGTTGGACGCAAGTCAAGAATAAACGTTCTAGACTTGCGTCCTTTTTCGCGGCGGATCGGAAGCTGACGGAAATAGAATTCGACTTTTCGCGGCTCTCCTTTCGCGAAATCGTCACATCTCGCGGAGCCCGCTGAGAGACGGAATTCTCGGAGGAGAAAAAAAGCTCGGAGAAAGCCCATCAAGTGTGTGCGCCGCGCGCGGAGGGTTGAAAGAGAACGGAAGTGGAGATACGCCGAGTGGTAGAAGAAAGTAAGTGCTCGGACGTGCCGAATGGAAACACCCCGTGACACTTCTCATCAATCATTTTTTCATCTCTCTCGGCGCGCTTTTTCTCTCTCCCCTTTCTCACCAGCCCGATTTCACGATTTATTCTTTTCCACCTTTTTCCTTCCGCCCTGTCTTTGAACTATTCCCGGAACGGATCTCTACATTTTTCAATGCAAACTTACCGTGGCGTGAAACAAAAAAAAATCAGCAACGAGAATTAACGACGACGCAAATTAGAAAATTTATCGTAAAAAAGTGTTATAAAATGTATTCAAAATTTAGCGACGGTTTTTGGTCTATACCGGTTTTTTTTACAATCATTCGACAATCAGCGTTTGAAACTATATATGCGTAAGGAGAAGAAAAAAAATAATCGATGTTTTCGTGACTTGCGATATCGTGTCTGTTTTCATTTTCGAGCGAATGGACTTCGTCTCCGGGACGACGCGGAGCTCGAAATCTCGTGTAAGGTTCGACGATTGTGGATGGATGTTCCGAGCGTTCCCTATCGATCATAATTGACCTTTCGGGTCCGGGCGTTGCGTCGGGAGAGGGAGGGAGGGAGGGAGGAAAAAGCGAGATGGGAGAGAGAGAAGTCGCTGTCAATTTTTTGTTCCATTTTTTGTTGTCATCGAGAGACAATGTGTGCGCTATCTCGAGGCTATAAATCACTCTCAGCAAGGTCAGAATTCAGAATTTTGGGCGTTAATAATTCTGCAGAGTGTAGAAGAAGGAAAAAAAGAGCGCGAAGAGCTCGTCGAGTGAAAAATGGGCTCGCGATCGCCAGACGGAGTCGAACGAAATACCGGGAGACTCGCCCTTCTATCTCTCAGCCAAGAAAATAATTCAGGAACAACGCCTCTCGTTTTCATATTCAGTAATTTTTTTCTCCTTTTCTCATCCCGCTGTTTCGTAACCTTGTAAACACTCGCGGGGACTAAAAAAATCTTGCGAAATCGAAAAATCTGCTCGTGGCGGATATCGGTTGCACTCGGACGAATAAAAAACGAGACTCGTTATAGTTTTTTCCAGACCGAAATTGACGTTCGGAAAGGTCGAAGTGGAGAGCACGACGGCGAGTCCGCAGAAGGAAGAAGACTATGTTATTAATGAGAGCGAGAAAAAAATGAAAAAAAAAAGCGAAAAGATTAAAAAATGAAAAATAAAAAGACAAGCGAGAGGAATACTTGTCTCATTTTCCTCAATTTTTTTCCCCTCCTTCTCTCGTGTTCACCACACTTTTCTCTCTTTCTTCCGTGTCATCGAGTTTTCCCATTTCGCGATAACTCTTCGTTCCCGATTTATTATACCTGGTGACTCAGCGGATCTCTGGCGAGCGAGTAATCGATTGTCGTAACAATGATATTAATCACTACACAAACACACGCACACTTGCACGCACGCTCCGAAAGGTCTCTCTCTCTCTCTCTCTCTCTCTTTATTACTCTCTTACTCTCGCGGTAACGCGTGTACCTCGAGTACACACTCTCGACGATGCGAATGAAAAGTAAATAAAAAATGTGCCGGGTGAAAAAGAGGAAAATGAACAACATTTGATCGAAGCGATAATGTATTGAACAAAATTTCCCATCAACCATTTGTTTTAAATAAGAATTTGTACTGTTATTAATGTGAAAAAATATAATACTGCTTTGGAAGCGGAACACGATAAAAAATGTTCATAACTACAGTAAATTTGATTTTGTTGTTTTTTATGGGATTTTTAGTGATCGTGCACTAGGTCGTTGCTGCTCGGAGAGAATCGAAGAAAGGATTTTGATTGCGAGTGCTGAGTCAGTATTAAAAGCAGTTTTGCAGCCTGTGGCGAGATGGAAATCTCAGTAATATTGTAAGACAAAGATTGGACGTGTGTATACACTCTGGTTGGGTCGTACACGATAAACCAAGCCAATGACTTGCGACGGACGTACCTGTGGCTGCAATTACCACGCGTTGTCTCGTTCGAAAGGATCGGGAGAGGATAAAAATTATAAAAGGAACATTGCGAGACGAATGGGGAGAACAAATAAAAATCACTACATCGCCGAGCCGCGTCTCGAGAGCCTGTGCATTATTGATGAAAGATCGACAAACCGTTCTCGTGGATAAAAGGTTAATTCTCGATCGTGAAATATCTAACGATCTCATTTCCTTCTCCGTGTACATTTTTTAAATGTCAAAATGACGGCGTTGCTCAATTAGTGATGGGGACAAATCTAGATGAGCGAAACGAGTAACGAAGGGTTGAACGGAAAAATTATTTGCCCAACTCAATGAGACCTCCCAACCCAACTTTCTAAACATCTCACAACCTCATTTTTTTAACTTTCGACGTTCTAATTCTTTTATGAACCAGATTGACTTTTTTTAGATTACTTGGTTAGCTTTTTTTATAAAAATAATAATTTTGTCGCGTCATGTAACTTTTAATGTACATATTAAGACACCAAATCTATTCTTGCTTGTATTCCATTCATTAACCCCCTTACAAAGTGGATATATTGACATTTCTGAAAAATCAATCGGGGAAGACCTTAGAAAAATATTTTTTACGAACTAAAGCGAAGACCATTTGTAATTCTTAAATCTTATGTTTGTGAAGAAAAACATATTTGGAAAATTACCAAGCGAGAAATTGGCTATAAAAAAGTCAATCGAATCTGATTTTTTAACAACAAAAAAAGTTTTTTATCATAACTTCATCAATCTTTCATTTTTTTCTGCCATTATTTCATTAATGCTAATATTTGTTATGCATGTAATACTCTTTTTTCGTCGACTGATTCCAATCGTTATTCTCCCCTTGCACTTTTCGCGTGTAATACTTTCAAAAAAATTGTTTGCTCCGTCATCTACGTCTCATCAGCGTTTGCCCACATTTTCGTGTCTCCCATTCTTGAAAAAAACTGCTCGAGCCGCCTGAATAAGAAGTTTCACTCAAATAATAAATTTCCATCGCTCCTTAAATAATAGAAAGAGAAAAAAAATAGAACGAAAGATGTGAAAATCTGCTTGATGAAAAAATCAAGTTAACGCGTGGAAGCGAGTAAACGTTTAGGAGACGCGCACACACGGACACGAGCACGTGGGCAAACGGTGGCACGTTTCGCTCGAGTGATATACCAAACTGATTTGCTCGATCGAGGATCAAATGATGCTCAAGGGCAGAGTCATCAGTCGCGTTAGTCGAGTGCTCGATTCGTAACAGATGCTACGGAAAAGAGGAGGCGCGGAGTAAGAGTGCCAACGAGCGAGACCTAATGGGTTGAGTAAAAAAACAAAAAGCGAGAGATAAGACTTATATATTGACGGGAGGAAAAAAAAAAGAAAAAGTCGACGAAAAAAATTTGCTGAAAAATGGGAGAATTAAAAAATAGAGAGCGGAGCGAGGCGGTACAGGAATATCGAACGATCGAGCCGGCACTGATGACCGGTTCTTCAATTGGTTTGCTCGTCCAATCGTCACGTTTCTCGTTGTATATAGAAAAAGGAACGAAAAGGTACAAGTGTGCGTTCGACACACACGTTTCTGGATCAATTAAGCAAGTTTTATCACGTACATAAATATTCTGAGCGTGGCATGAACACGCGTACGATAAATCCCCTGAATTCTAGTACTCCCTCTGCTACTATTCTATGACCTAGGACAAAAATGAATCAATTGTGTCCACGTCGAACGTCCTATTTCCTAGACCGATCGCTATTTTACACTCTGTTCCTCATTATTTTTATACTTTTTACCTATATATCTCTGTTACTTTTTTTTCATTTAAATTAAGAATATTGAGTTTACATCAATTCGTTAAAAAGTTTCGTAGCTCTGCTTACTTAAATCAATTTTAAGAACTCGTTATACATCAAAAATGTAGTATGCAACTATTTTCATGTCCAGGAAAAATTCATCTCTTTACCAATATATTCTTCAATAAAAATCTTTGATATCTTTAATTCGCACATTATTATATTTTATTTTGCTTTCATTTCGGTTTTTAATAATTATTAGTATATTAATTATCCCAATTTCTGAATTTTCCCATGGATTTTCTAAAAAATTTTCCGACATATAAATCTTGTCTGTCAGGACAAGTTATTGTCAAACAACGAATACAATAAAAAAAAGAATCAGACGATCAACCAATTTATTTTTATTTATAAATGTATAAGATTTTATTATTTTAAAAAATAGTATGGCATTTAAAAAAATGTTGTAGAACTCGTTACGGATGGAATATCCTTTGCAAAAAATGTTGCCTTCAACGCGTTTCTTCGAGACGCGATGAGCAAGTAAAAAAAGTAAGCCGAGAATAAAACAAGGAGATGAAGAAAAAAGGATAAGACACTTCTCTCGGCTCGCATTCGGCGAACCATGAAAATTAGTCGCGATTACGATGAAAACTGTGCGTCGCTCGGAGTCCCTCTCTCTCTCTCCGAGTCTGCTTTCCGCGAACGAGATCGCGGTCTCCGTTTCTCCGCCGTTCATCACCCTTTTTGACACTTTTTTTTATCCTCTCTTCTTCTCTCTCTCTCTCGCTCCTCTCGTCAGCTCGAGATAGAGCAGCGATGAAACAATGCTCCACGACTTAACGTCGTCACTTTATCGTCGTTTTTCGTTTCAAACCCCCCGACACATAATTTTCGTCCCATCCCAGAACTCTTTTCTCTCCTTCCCTCATTTCGTGGTTTCGCGACGTGCGATTTCTCACGCGAACCCGTTCAACATTATTCAACCATTTATACAACGTGTTACTGAATCCGAATAAAACGCTAAAGAGCGAAAAATTTCAAATCTTGAGCGCATATACGTAATCATTTCTATATCGGAGAGAAATACGTATATATAAGCATAAAAGTTATATTAAGAATTAATACAATAAGAATAAAAATAAGCAAAAATATAGAATTTTATGAAAAAAAAAAATTTTGATGAGAAATCGTGAAAAAAATAGAAGGCTTTCGTTATCGGCTTGATATGTGCAGGTTATTACAATAATATCCGTTCTGATACTCGTATCGGAAAGATAAAAAATCCGGGGCCGAGAGGGGAGGGAGAGAGGAGAAGAAGAAAAGGGGAGGAGAGTATTGTTAGTCCTCAGCCCTTGGCGGTAACTAAAAGCTCTCGATGTAAAGCGATACTGCAGTGTACGAAGGGTTACACGCTCTCGATGAACTTACTGATGTGTACATGCCGTGTGCATATGCACTAGGCTGCTGCCACGTCGATGCAACAGCAGGGACACACGGGGATACGCGCGGTCTCCCCGACGTTCTAGAATTTACCATAAACCCGGATTTACCCTGAGGGACCTTAATAACAGAGCACAAAATATCCACCAGTCGTTCCAGCCCCTCTCATTTTTTCACAAGGTCAACACTGAGCGCTCATTAAATTTTATTTGCCCTCCAAAAGTCACAATTATCCGGAGAATTCTGCAAATTTACCGCTACTTCGAAAATAAGCGCAGAAAATTCTCAAATTTCATGGATTTTGGTCGCCACTGTAATTTTTTTCTCCATTCAACCATTCCCTTTCATTTTTAATAAATATAGAGGTACTTGAAAAAAAAAACATCAAAAAACTTTTCTTTCCACTAAAAATATATTAACTAATTTTTAGTTACGAATAAAAAAAAAGGACAAACAATGATTCTCAAATCTCTTTGAATTCTAATTTAACATTTTTCTTTAAATCAATGATTATTTCTCATTCCTTATTATATATTATCAAATGACCAAAAATTGACGTTTTTGAAAAACGACAATAAATTATTTCCTCCCCGATACTTCAATTGTTTTCAGTTAAAATAATGTTGTAAAAAAAAATTTTATATATGCTTTTTTTAGTGTATTGAGAATCATCGATCGATGTGTCGATACGAATTAACAAATTGTTAATGGAACTCGAAAATCTTTTTATTCGACGTGGAAAGGCCCGTGTATACTTGTAATTACGACAATATATGCTGCATGTCTGATGCTGCATATTAGAGTCGGTGCTCCATCGAAACGAGCGCGAGAGGAAAAGAGAGAGGGAGAGAGAGAGAGAGAGAGAGAGAGAGAGATTTCGCGTGTGCTACGAGCTCTCCGGTATCACTTGCAACGTTATACACCGCGATATAATAGAGTAAAACTGGCGACGATATATACGTGTGGTAAGCAACACCACGAAGCATGTTGGACTTGTACGAGATAGCTTATCTCCACTATAATCATACACAATTCGTGCTTGCATCGAGCCAAATTAAATTGATGAAATTTTCACCAATTTTCATTTATTTTATCTCCATCGAGTCTTAAAAAAATAGGAATTGCAAAAATATATACAGATTTAAATTCATAAGTTTTAACGATTTTTTCGTCCACTTTAAATGCTTATCGAGTAATAAAAAATGGGAATTATAAAAATATACAGATTTGAATTTTAAATTTTCAACAATTTTTGAAATTTTATTCTTCTCGAGTTGTAAAAAAAACGAAGGTGAATCAAGTAGTTTTTCTCAATATGTATTTTCATTAATTGAGTTTATGTTTATGACTATAAAATTAATTAGCATGTACATTTCTTAAAGTCAGCATTTTTTTATGTGAAACTCATAAAAATTGTAATAATTAAAAAACGAATCTATACTAAAAAAGACATGAGGCCTCTAATCGATTCATCGGAATAGAGCGTGTATTATGCGGAGCGCATTGACTTTTGGTTAATCTCTACTCATTAGAAAAAAATTTGACGTGCGTCAAA
>JAPYYW010001883.1:0-31427 GCA_030522545.1 Cremastinae sp. A BG-2022a | reverse complement strand
TATCCTATATTTAAAAAAAGATGAAACCTCTAATCAATTAATCGGAATAGAGTGCATTATGCGAAGTTGCATGAAGAATGCGTCTAGAAGAACAGCAAAGTATCAATTAAAACGTGAAAAAAGCAGTCGCGTTGTCGCTCGTGAAGTAAAATTAGTACATAATTCGCATCGGCAGAGAGCACTGGTGGAGCTGTACTCGATAAAACGACGATTCGGTGTCTAATTTGGCTCCGAGATGGGAAAAAAACACGTTTATGAGATCTCTCGAAGGTGGCACGTGCAGATCGTTACGTTCCAATTTGCTTGTACCGCGGACCATAAACTCTTCCCACAGTCTCGAGCAAAGGCATGCACAGTCAGGTTTGCATCCGAAGTTTGCGAGTTTCAGCAAATTGCTGATGCAGCTCGGACGAACGGAATTAATTGTACGGAATCCTGGGTAAGGGCGTACGTTATAGGGTTCATAGGAACTTTAACGAAGAAATGAACGGGCTGCTGGATTGCACGGAAAGGAAAAGGTGCACACGCGTTCAGTTTTTCTCCCTGCTCCCTCTCTCCTTCACTCAATTCCGTCCTCTTCTTACTCTCCGTGAGAATTCCCAACCGCATATAATTCAAGAAAAGCCGAGAAGAAGATTTATTTGTGAAGTACTAACGAGAAAAACGAGGGCGAGTCGGGGAAAAAAGAGCGAGAGAAATTACGGGGTCGATAAAATGGCTGTGTTGCGATTTTAAAATGGCATAGAAATGGTTCGAGACGAAGGGCAAGAAGAGGGCGTGATACACATTGATCAATCGGTACCGTCACCACCTTTTCGCGAGCTCCTTAAATTTAATAAATTTCTAAATAATACATTTAAAAACATTTCAACTGTATACTTTGTACATATCTGTACTTAACATATTCCATTAAGAAATAATTGCCTTTTTTCTCACATTTTCTCTTTCCCTCTCTTTCAGTCTCTCCATTTCTCTCTTTATCTCGCTCGACTAAGGAATCAAAGTGATTTTATCAAAGTGAATCATCGACAGAGACGTTAGTACAGTCATGCCAAAAAGAAAAAATCACGAAATAGTAAAAAACTTGGAAGAATTTCCATATCGATTCTGTTTTGTGCAAAGTATCAATGACTGATTATTCGCTTCGTTATAAAAATGGTTGAATGATTGTGAAGAAAATTCCATTACACTCATCAATCATCGTTCCAATTAATTTACTTATCGCCATCATCGTATTTTATTAATTTACCGTGTACATCCCCGACAAATTTCTTGCAACGATATTCAATTATCGACAATGGAGCAACAAAATTAAAAAGCAAAAAACGAAACGAAAATTCGCGATGGCAGATGAACCACGCATACTGAGAGAGTCAAGAAAATGAAAAAAAAAACACGAACGAGACAATGTTCCGTGGCGTACGTTTATAGTAATCTAATAAACAATAACAATAATCGTCGTTATATCGTCGTCGTCTCAAAAGATCTATTATTTGTTTTTCTTCGTCATCGATGTCATTTTTTAAACGATTATGATTATTGTTGTCGTTATTATTATTATTATTATTATTGTTATCGTTCAGTTGTTATTACTGTCGAAACCCGTACGCGTCTTTCTTTCCAAATGTGTGGTACGTGACAAAAATTTATCGATCGATTATTGTCCTTGTAAAAAAAATAAGAACAACAACAAGAATAACAACAACAATAATAATAATAATAATAAATATAACAAATCGCACACGCTGTCAAAAAAGCAGCCCGTTTATAGCAACTGACAATCGCACAGTTTTCCATTATTACGTAATTTAAATTCGCAGAGATAAGATTAAATTTAAATATCGACGGAGCTCAGAGAGTTTCTTATCGGAGCCCAAAATTCTGTTTCAATGTTTTAAAATTGTTCTCCATCCACCGCTTACGCAAGTATTCGCCTTACGTAAGACTCGACATTCATGACGAATATGTTTTTTTTTCCATAATAAATTTATTTTTTTTTGTAACTGTTTGATGTTTTTTCATTGTGTTTCTGAAAAAATACGTTCGAGAATTATAAAAGTTATCGAGTATCGCGAGTGAACAAAAAAGTCGTGCTATACCAGCAGGTACCTGTGTTTCTGTACGCAAAACAAAAAACAAAAAAAAAACAAACAAAAAATGCATCTTTCCTCGCTTTTTGTAAAGGTAATGAATGGAGAGCGAGAAGCGCAGATACATATAAAAAATGTCAATTGAGAATCGTGCAAACGATCGATCGATCAAGATTTCAATATTAAGCTTCACCACTTCAAACGATCGTCAGTTATAGAGAAAGAGCAGCTAACGATAACAAGTATTTACACTATTTATTGGATAGCCTGTGAAAAGAACTTCTATATACGATCGATAGACTCGAATCTCTTCTTTTTTGCACCTCCAGCGAGCTTAAATGTACAAACCGAGCGAAAGGGGAATTATATAAATCGAGCACTTTGATGACAACAGCAGAAATGTGAGCGAAACAGAGCCAAAGAGAAACGAAGAAAATATATCAAAGTTGTAACGTCATTTTCAAAAGTCGTGTGTGCATCTTTAATAGTTTTTTAATCCCTGACACGAGGCCCAACATTTATAGTGAAGATAAGTGTGCATATGTGTACGTAGATGTATACCAAGTGAAAAAAAAAATCGAATACACACTTTTCCTCTTTTTTAACACTAAAAAAAGAAGAAAATAATAACAGCGAGTGGAATGGAGGGGCCATTTTCATTATTGCGATATAGAACGTATTCCTCTCTTTCTCTTTTTTTTTAATTTTCGCATTAAGCACATTGTAAAGCATTTTTACAAAATTTTATATTTTTCAACGATTTACTTGTGCAATTTTTTCGAAAATAATTGAAGAGCAAGCTCAATTTGTCGAAGGACTCTCTTTGAGATCGTTTTTCAGGAGAAAAGGAGTCCTCGTTATGAATTCATATAGTTCCAAGTCCGTCTTCACGGATTGGGAGAGAAAACCCGGATAAGCGGAGAGTGAAAAAAGAGCTGAAAGATGTAATCGATGGAACGAAAGTTGACGTACAATTTTCACAATAAATGGCGAAGAAATTCCTATCGTGAGAATTGGAGGTGAGGGAAGGAGGGGCGAGAGATTCAATCGTTAAAGAAATAAGTGACGAAAACGCATCGAGAGAGCTTTGTAAGAAGTTCCGAAATGAAAAGAATTTTTCCTCTCTCTGCTCATTCTCTCATTCTTTTCACTCTATTTTTTTTCGGGCTTCGATGCATCACGGAAATATTTGATTCCCGGCGCGGATTCAGAGAACTACCATCCAAGAATCTTGCCACGGTCGAGCCAGAAGAATAGAATGAGAATTCTTCAATGTATGGAGGGAAGGATCGCCTTTGTTCTACATGATGCAAATATTGAAAGTCATCTCGATTCTACAGCCAAAAATCGAAGCTGCATTTCGCTTCAGCTCTGATAAGAAGAAGAAAAAGAAGAAGAACAAGAGAAAGGAAAAAAAAAGAAGAGAGTTATGTTCGAAAAGAACTTTTCACACTTTCCAATTCTCCTCGATATTCCTCGAATATACTTATAAATGCATGCTATATGCATGTAAATATATATACGTTATATTCAGAAAGGTTTTAACAGTGGCCGAGATATCCCGAAGCTTTTTTGCCAATTAATTTTCATGGTGGAAAGTTAAAGAGCGTTTCTCGATGAACTTTCAAACTTTCGTAAATTGCGAAATTTTTCAGATATTTTTTATATCTCAGAAGAAGAAAAAAAGAGAAGAAAGGAAAACGTCGAATTTATGTCCACAAAAAAAAAATATCGATTACAAACAAGTCACGTATACACAAGCTTGAGGAACTCGATTCAAGCAAAACTGTCAATTTAACGAATGAAAAAATGTAAAAAAAAGCTTAAAGGTCATTTGAATATAAAATTAAACATTTATTATGACGTAACGAAGAGTGTCTGCATTCGTGAGAAAAAAAAATACACTCGTCTGTAACAGGGTAAACGTCCATTTACTTTTGCCTAAATTTTGCTTACGGGCATTTTTTTATGACTTGATATTATTGTGATTATGATAAATATTGCCATTATTGATATTATGATGTAACAAACGCTCCGACAAAAGTCATCGATCTCCTTATCGGCCACTCTTTGAGTGCTCAATGAAATATAAATTTAGCCAATTAAGAGGATGACCAGTCGAGAATATTTATCTGTGAAGAAATAATCGATTCACAGTATCATCGATCATTCCGTTATAATTGACACTTTATTATTTTTCGAGTGTTCAATTAGGACAGATTAAAAAAAATACTTCACCATCGACGATACTGGTTGATAAAAATGAGAATTTAAAAGAAAAGTGTATTTAAAAAAATGAATATTTGTTACTAGAAGTCCTTCGTGCTCGTTCCCTCGATTAAATAGAAGAAGAAAATTAACAAGAGTTAGAATGACGATTAACGAACTGATAATAATAATAATTGGAAGGTCCATGTGTCGTTTATCACTCAGCCCGCTGGAGGAACGCTCGAATAATCGATATATCGATGTGTTACAAACATCTAACTTAAAAAAAATGTTATGCCAAGAAAAGATACATGAATGTCGGACAAAAAAAATAGCGCATTACTCAAGTAGCACATTTTTTACACCAATGCGCAGTTTATTAAAATCATTTTGATTATTGTTTCGTATTATTCTAATAATTTGATATCATTCGATATCGTATTGATATAATATATTCGTTCATTGAAATTTTTAAAGACTGCTCTGAGAATAAAAATTCGTTAAAACCTCGAATTATTTTATTGAATACGAAAAAAAGAATGTCATTTAAACAATACGAATAGTTTTATTGAACCACTGTGGCTTAATTTCTACAATATGTTTCTAATATCAAAAAATGTATGGTATTCTTTAAATTGTATTTTTTTTGGCCATGTTCAACAAAATTAGTCAAGTTATCAACGAATTTTTATTTCCGGTGCATTTACAGAGATGTCATTTCAATTCAAAGAAAATTTTGCCACCAAAGGACTAGAAAATTTCTTCAGTCACTTTACTATTTAACCTTGCTCACTTACGCGAGGTCTGGCAGAGCTCAAGATCACTTTCAGAGTGAACTTTTAACGATATCGTTGTTGAGCCTGAGCATTTAAGCCACTTCTACGAGTTTATTTTAAAAATCATTGAAAATGTTAATATTGCATATCGATAATTATTTTAAAAATATTTTTCTTATGTGAAAATTTCAGTAAGTACAACTTTGCTTTCCACACTGATCTAAATTTTTATCTAATGTTCCATCACATATGATTCTGAAAATATGAAGATTAGACAAAATCTTTTTTTTTATTAAAAAATTTTGTACTTCGCTAATCTTATTTATTTTTGGCTGAGATTTACGTAATCTCTAGTTATATTCTCAAGTTGTCTGGAACTTGTCAGACCTCATATCAGTAGCGAGTGATTTTCCATAAATGTGAGTGATCAGGGTTAAGAGATTGCAGTTTAAATGTCTACTAACTTTGTATTCATATTTTTATTGGATATTTTGTCTAATTGTAACAGAGAGTCATTTAATTAAAGAAGTAAGCGCGATTCAACGCTCATTTGATTAAGTTGTACAAACGGTGAGGAAATAATTTGGACGAGATGCTGTACTTATTCATGAGCGCGATTAACGCGCTTATTATTATGGAAATTTAAGAGGAGAAAAACAAAAGATGTATGTTTACCTTTCGTTTCCTTCTCTACACAATATTTGTAGGGTGTGTATAACATATAGCATTATATAGTTGTCGACTTCCTGGACTACTCGTAAAGCGCGTATCGCCCAGCAAAACGAAAAATAAACGATGAAAGACAAATATGTATAAAAAAATGGAACAAAAACACGCACGCACACGTACAAATTGAAGAGAATGAAAACACGGGATTTCATGGAACAACATAATAAAAACATTTTTCTCGTAACCAAAGAATCGAACACATACAAAAACAAGGAAAAAAGAAAAACATGTGTATTACTTAAACCATCTGTGGGTCTGCCTCGTCTTTTATAAAGTTCTTGCTATATTCATTGCAGACGTCTATCGAGTTTTATTTATTAATCCCGTTACCCATCAGCTTCGTGTGATCCTGCGACCAAAAAAGTTGAACGATTCGGCTGTATCGTCATAGCTTTTTTACTCTTAAAAGAACACTTTAGCACGTGATCATCTCCCTTGGATAATTTTGTTTTTTTAATTATTCCGTCAATTAATAGTGACGCTATTGGGATCTGTCGAATGATGATATGACATTTGATGGGAAAAAAACGAACTATACTTAGAGAAAATTCTCTAATAGTAATTGTATGTATTATGCGATATTTATAATAAAGAGTTATTCAATTATTAGTAAAAATGGAATCAGTGATGTTTACTCGACAAAAAAAAGCAAATAAACATAAAGTATAATGTGAGAGATTGAAAGAATGTATCAAACAAGTAGTTGAAGGTTGAAACTGACAGGACTGTCAACATCACTTCACTGACTCCACTAATTTTACCACATTTTCATATATGTGCAGCCTCAAAATTGCGTTTTCCTTCAACAAAAATTGCATTCTTTGAGACTGGTGCCAGCCCAATCACAAATTGCACATGTATTTATCATCCATTACTATATACATATGACTACATACATATCATGATCCTCTTATGGTCGTCATGTTTTTTAAGCTCCGCCAATTTGACAGATCCCAATATAAATACTTCGAACATCCAGTCTATAATACGAGCAACTGCAATTCGCTTGGAAAGCGCCACTTTCATCGTAAAACCCGCAGTGAGCGACCGTGTACCGGATATAAGCTTTATAGAGGTGATATTTTCGCCAGCAAAAAATGACAACGTTGGAAAAAAAAGTTACAGGTACTTTTCTGCCCTTGTGCACTGAAATAATTATTCCACTTTCGTATATATGTATAAATGATATAAAAATATTTCGTATAAATATTTCGTAAGTGTATTTAAACTATCGATTGAAAAATTAATGAACTCTTGACGGAAATGTAAGTCTAAATTTCATCAAAATTTATCATGAAAAAATCACTGCAATCACAAACTATATTTTTTGAATTGCTCCTTGATACACTATAAAATTTTAATTCAGACGAGTTAAAAAAATATTTATTATTGATACTGAAGACTGTTGAAATGAATAGGAAGAAAGATGGCGCCCTCGATACGGTGCGTGCCCTCTTTGGAGTCGCAAACTTTCAAGTGGATGGAAGATTACGTTGCTTCGTGAAGATAATGAATTCCCGTGGTATATTCGTACGCGCGCAGTGAGCAAGAAACTTGATGCATGGCAAGCTGCACAACTTGACGAACCAGGAAACGAGACTCGACAAAAAGTTACATTTTCTCGTTCGTGTTGCAGGTCGTAGAAAATCAAAAAGTTTTCAGAAAGTTTCCGGCGTTTCGCTTTCTGTCTCGGGAGCATTTTCTCGACTCTGGCCAGCGAACAATCGCGACGTCGTCGCCCGAGGAAAATTAGCCCGTGGCATCAAGGCGCCTACATTTATTCGCAGATGCGTTGTCAGTCCTTTCATGCCAGACTCCGTTCCTTCTATTGTCTGGTCGAGGGTCCCTAATGTCTTTTTTTTTTGGCTTTTCGTAACCTCGAAAAATTAAAACTGACCATTAGAGTTCACGAAAAAAAAAACTTTTAGCGTTGTTAAGACATTTCCTGTTTGTTTGTCCTTCTATAGTTTAATCGAGAATCGCTAATTATCCTTTATTTTCTTCTCGTGACCTCAAAAATAAAGATTATTCGCTCACGACAACCATTATTTTAACCCTCAGACGGGTGCGTGTGGTCTTTTTGGACCCCAGAAAATTTGAATTCGCGTTTTACCATCGAAATGTCTCGTCCCTTTTTTAAATACATTTTTAAAAGTATTTTTCGATTTTTTCAAAACATGTTAAATAACAATTATTTGCAAAAAAACAGTGAAATGTTATATATTATATTATTTATAACAATTTGAAAATTCCACAGAGACCCCACGCACCCTTGCCATTTTTTGACGCACCCGTCCGAGGTAAGAAAGGCGTGCAAGCGATTCCTTAAATTCCATGTGCTTGCGAAAACAAAAGATTGGTTAAATTATTCCTCGTAATTTGCAAATCGAATTTCGTCATTCGCGGAAACGCGATCGTGGCTTTTGCGAAACACATAAATCACGGAATCGCTGATTTTGCGTGAGGTGATGCAAAGTTGCGAGTTGATGTGTGTTTCCCTTTCGAGGAAAGGACGCAATCAGTTTTGCGGACAGCAGGTGCTCTTACTATTCATGAGACCGGCCAAATCTCTATTTCGATCTATTCCTGTCATTCGACCAAACTAACCAAGATAAATGGGCGTAATCGCGAAGCATTTCGTCACACATGCCGTATGCACTCGTGATTTATGTATACCAATATTCGATGCCTGAACTAATCATTCTAGTTTTTAACATAAAAAAGCAAAAAAATATATTCTAACATTGTACAAGTAATATCTATAGTGAAAATACTATGATTTTTGAACTTTTCTTATTTGCAAACAAGATAACTGTGGATCAATACATGAATCTGTAATAATATCGAAAAGTTTTTCCATAATACGTTATTTATATGTAAAAATGTATTCAAGGCGGTTCGAAAAAAAAAACCGGAAGTCAATTTTACAATCATAACGTTCCTAACATTTTCTTGATACTGCAAAAATTATGGGATATATACTGCCAAAAAAATGTAAATATTTGCCCATTTAATATGTGTATTAGGGTGTTTCATTTTTACGCGATATTTTTTTTTCTTTGTCATACCTGAAAATCTGATACTTTATGGAAAATAAAAAATTATCCCGTTTGGGAAAAAATTCAAAGTGCAATAGCGGCTTAGCTCATTCAAAAATTCAATATCCCATTCAAATAATACAGAAAAAAATTTTGTTGTTTCGATTTGATTTTTTATTGTTAAAAAATGTTTTTTTTTTGAGAAAAAGAGCACAAAGCTATTGTAGGGCATTAAATTTGCTACAAAAATGATCCTTTGACCTAAGACCGTACAACCAGTTGTTTTAAAGATACAGGGCGTCAAATGTTATACATTTAATCTCATATAATTTTTAATTTATTACTTTTATATGAATAATAAAATTATAATATACAGTTTAAAGCTATATAATTCATCATCTATGGATTTACTTATTTAAATCCAGCAATTAAATTTAATTTTTGATCAATTTTTCATTCCGATTATTGTAATTACCTCATTTTTCATTTTTCAACAAATGGTACCATTAACGTTTGCTTGTTAACATTTGGAATTCTTGTTCTATGCATGGCTAATCCCTAAATTATGAATTATAAAGATTTAAACTGTATATTATAATTTTATTATTCATATAGAAGCAATAAATCAAAAATTATATGAGATTAAATGTCTATTTTTAAGAATGTTTCCTTTGACGCTCTGAATCTTTAAAACAACTGGTTGTACAGTCTTAGGTCAAAGGATCATTTTTGTAGCAAATTTAATGCCCTACAATAGTTTTATGCTCTTTAAAAAAAAATTTAACAACAAAAAATCAAATTGAAACAAAAAAATTATCTTCTGTGTTATTTAAATGAGAAATTGAATTTTTGAATGAGCTAAGCCAGTATTGCACTTTGAATTTTTTCCCAAACGGGATAATTTTTTATTTTCCATAAAGTATCAGATTTTCCGGTACAACAAAGAAAAAAAAATATCGTCTAAAAATGAAACACCTTAATGTGTATATTTTGGTCATCGGGTTATGCTAATCAGGCAAATTATTGGTGACGGTAGAAATGGCTACAAAAACTAAATAAAACTTTTTCTTCCAAAGGAATATAATTTACTGAATTTTTTGCGACAGCAGAAATTTAGCTTGTTGACGATTTCCTCTCTTTTTTAAATTTCCCCTAATTTATTTAATTGTACATATATAAATTATTGCGCGTGTGAAATGTTCAATTCGTGGCTATCGCGAGATTGCTAATATAATTCTTTTGACTGAGGTTATCACGCTTGCGCCGTTTCAGTCGATCATTACGATGCGTTGGAGGGACAGCGAACACGCGAAATTCCTCGCGAATCATCGGTAAGGAGAGAAGTACACGCGCTACGCGCGCGCGGCGCCCCAATTTGTTTTCGACCATCAGTCGGTCCAGTACATAACCCATTCTCGTCAGTCGTCAGTCCGCGCGGAGCTAGTGATTGTACGGGTGTGAGATAATCCTCGGGAAACCCTTGCTCGCGGCCAAACACGATTAAAATTAATGGACTCTCGCGATTAAACTAAATGAACTTTGCCCACTAACAATCTATAAATTCTATAAACTAAATAACATAAAAATATAAACTTGAAAAATGCAAGTCCGGTGCTTAACCTAACTTGGAGCGTGTCGTCTGCTTTTACGAAAAATTTACATGTCTTAACACCGTAATTAAATTCAGTGGATATAAAACTGTTCGTTGTATTTTTTTTTTCGAGCTGAGTACTTTTTTAATAGTGTCGATTCGTTATCATTTAAAAAACTCTGCATTTACGGACGTTTTCATATCAAAGTAATTGCAGCCTCGATTAATTTCGATGATGAAGCATAAAAGTGTTTCATCTATAGTCTAATATTCTTTATATCATTTGCGGAGGAGCGAGAACTTTACGAATCATTTTTATAACGTATCGAAGGCTTGTCAGCGATAACAGAGCAATCATGAGCAATACTCTGTCGCAACGTTTGAGCAACCGGAGACTGATAGTCGACGTTCTTGCCCTCCTATTTGGAGTTGGAGCTTGGATCGGAGTCAATGGGATTTACGTTCAATTGCCGTTATTGGTAAACAAAATGCCAGAGGGATGGAGTTTGCCAGCGCATATGGTAATGCTTGTTCAAATAGCTAATTTGGGACCTATACTCTATACTCTGGGACCTCTACTTATATTTTACTCAAAGTGAGTACGACCAATATTGCTTAAAAATATTTTCCTAAATTCCACATTTTTAATGAATTTTTAAATAAACTTTCATACTGTTTTCTTTTTAACGGAAACGTTCTGTTAATAAATTTAAAAAATGTTTTTCAGATGTACATCGTGGTTGAGAGACTGCTACATAATATACGGCTTGCTGGGTCTTGCTACGATAGCCGTGTATACAATGGCTTTCACTTACGACAAGACTTCACAAGTTTTTGGGTCCGAGCATTCAACATGGTTGCTGGGACTGATGTTTTTGACGGCAGTCGTTGGATGTACTTCGTCCGTTCTATTCATGCCGTACATGAGAAATTACAGAGAGATATACCTAGTGTCGTATCTGGTTGGAGAAGGCCTCAGCGGATTTCTGCCGAGTGTGACAGCACTCATCCAGGGTGTTGGCGGTAATGGAGAGTGCATCAACACTACATCGGTCGATTCGGTGAAGCAAACATGGAAAATGGTATATCCAGAGCCACGATTTTCAATTGAAGTGTTTTTCGTTTTCATTGGTACTCTGTTAGCCACGAGTTTTCTGGCTTTTGTGGGACTTAACAAGCTCACAGTAGCTCGTGGAGAAAGAGTCAAGCAGCCTGAGAGCACGGAAGCTCTGCCAACAGACATGAATGCGCCTCCGAGCTACAAAACAACCTCTGAATGGACAATGTCCAAAAAGATGTACAATTATCTACTCGGCATGATGGCAATTATTTGCTTCCTGGGCCACAGTACACTACCCAGTATTCAGTCTTACTCCTGTTTGCCTTACGGCAACGTCGCGTATCATTTGACCGTGACTCTGGCCTCGATGGCGATTCCACTGGCCATGTCTCTCGGCTTTGTCCTCAAAGATCCGCCGACTCCGAATTTCTTGACCTGGCTCACAGCAGCTGTTTTTCTGTTGTCGAGTTTCGTTCTCTATCTGGCTGCGAAATCACCGACCCCACCCTTTCAAGGAACCTGGATCGGGGAGATTCTACTCGTTATATCCTGGGTCCTCGTCAACGGTTTCATAGGTTTCATTAAAATGGGTATCACCACGTTGTTCAGGCCTGACCCCGGCAGGGGACTTTATTACATTGGAATTGTCACTCAAGTCGGATCTTTCATTGGTGCAATAACCACTTTCGTTCTCATCAATCATTTCAACGTCTTCAAAAGTTACGATGCATGCTCCGCCCTTGTTAATCATTGATACGGTTTCAAAGAAATTTATTTTTTTCTCCAAATTAAATTACTCTGCATTCTTAAAATGCGAAAAAAATGACTTCCTACCGCCATTCCGTGTTCAAGCGATTGATACGGCAAAATAATTGCGAAGATTTCGTGTTATCATTTCAGATATGTGATTCGTCCACCGAAAGAGTAGTACATAACTTTTTCTTGTCAATTATGCATACCTGACTTTTCAGAGAAAAATATTCAGTTCGATATCACTCACCTTTTGAAAAGACATAGGAAATTAGTTAGAGCGAATTTCATCGATTTTGATTGATCGAATATTTATCAAATACAACAAAACGCAATGTGTAAAGTCAACATATATACGATAAACGTGATATTCGCAGGCTGATGGGAATCAATTGTAGATTTATTCTGCTGCTGCTGCTGGCTCAATAATTTCTAATTGAGATCAATTCACTGATTTAGAGATAGCTCACTCGTAACGTCGTTGAAAAATTGGGCTCTACAATTTTTCTTCGTATATTTTAGCGAATAAAAGAATAGACCGAGAAATAAAATAATAGTTCGAGAAATAAAACAATAGACCAAGGAATAAAAAAAATAGATCGAAGAGTATAAAAATTATATTTTACATTAACAATTAACAAATTTATTGCTATTAACATTTTGTTAAATAATTTTTTATATGTTGTTAATTAATAGAGAGATAGTTGAAGAATCGTGACATAGATTTAAAATGTAGATGAAATTCTTTATATTATTTATTTCAAGAGAATTATAAAAATACGTACTTAAGTGTACCCAGTTAACTGTAGAATCAAAAGTTTTTTTGTTTATTTTCATTCAAGCTGCATCACAAGTTTATTAAACTAATTTTTGTCCTGTTTTTTGAAATAGTATTTTAATAAAACTGTCTACCTTTTTGGGGAAAAAGAACGTGCATTCGAAATCTAATTACGAAAATACGCATGCGTTAATTTTTATCGCGGGTAAAGAATTCATTACGAAATAGCATTAATATCACGTGATGTTTCAAGAAACACGTAATTAATATAAATTTCTTTCCTCTACCAAGAAATTTTCGTCATTAAGATCCATGATTTATTTTTAAGAAGCCATTAAAGGAGGGTATAATATGTTTTTCCTTCAAGAACACATTAAAATGTTTTCCTCAAAGAGACGTGAACTTGCAAGTTATGTTCAGAAAAGAACTAAGGTGTCTTTCGACTTTAAAAGGTTCACAGTTTTAACGTGAATACTGTAAAAATAAAAGTGCTGAATGTATAAAAATCTATTAAAATTTATTACAGTGCTCGATAAAGTAAAGTCGACGATCTTAAATTCGCTGAAATAAAAATTCTTATCAGTTACGACCCACAAATACCACGATAACATTGAGAGCATAGCTTGCTCTGTGAATTGAATCGCTCGATTTTCGTTACGATATTTCAAAAAACTGTAATGTTTGTGGATCTTGGAGGAAAAGTAGCTTCAAAAATTGTTTTCAATTGAATTAATTATCCGTATTCACACATAGTGGAAGTTTGTACATTACCAATTATAAGTGAAAAAACTAAAAAAACGAAGTGACAAGTGATCGAAAAAAATAAGAAAACAATGCGAGTGGAGAAAGAATAGAGATAATAGTTTGGAATATTGGTTGAGAATATTATCACTGAGAAAGAACACGAGATGAGTTACATGATGACAGAGAGAAATAGTATACATAACGAAGATGAGCAAAGGAATGGGATTTTTGGGTCAATTGTTGCACATCTTCTAGTTGTCATTTTTGGAATGTCAGCATGGATCGGAGTGAATGGAATTTACGTCCAGCTGCCATTGCTGATACTCTCTGCCCCGGAGGGATGGAATCTTGCGTCTTACATAGTCATCATTATCCAAGCAGCAAACATAGGCCCTGTGACTTACACTGTAGCAAGAAAGTACTGTTCTTCCCTCAATGAATCTCACTGCATATTTGTATTGTTGGCAATTGGCACATTGGGAATGGCTTTTTTGGCTTTTTTTTATGAAAAGACTTATGTCATAAACAGCAACAGATACAGCCTTGCAATGTTTATTTGCACTTTCTTCATCGCTCTGGTAGACTGTACCAGTTCGGTACTCTTCATGCCATACATGCGAAACAGTAATGAAAAATATTTGGTCTCATACTTCATCGGGGAAGGCCTTAGCGGTGTCCTACCCAGTCTTGTTGCATTTTTGCAAGGTGTCGGAGGCAATCCGGAATGCAAACATTTACAAAATGGTACCACCGTAGAAATCAGAAGTGATCCCAGATTTCCACCCAAAGACTATTTCATCTTCCTCCTAACAGTTTTTCTAGTGTCCTTGTGTTCCTTCGGATACCTCCAATATTTTTCATCATTCAGAAGCAGAAGACCGACCGGTATTAATGATTGCAAAATGGAAGGTGAACCACAGTGTGAAGAAATAGCTCACCAAGCAGATAGTGACAATAACAATGATCGACCCTGCAGTGTTAATATCAAATTTCAAACAATTTACCTACATTATCTCATAGCTATTGTATGTTTTTTGAGCAATGGCTTTTTGCCAAGCCTACAGACTTATTCGTGTTTACCTTATGGTAATGTAGCATTCCATTTAACAGTGACGCTGGCCAATATTGCAAATCCAGTAGCATGTTTTTTGTTTTTCTGGCTTAACTTTGTTCGCTTTAGTACCATAAATGTACTTTTTTCCATCGGTATTATTAGCTCTGGCTATGTTATTTATCTGGCAGCCATGTCACCATCTCCACCTCTGCGAGGAACAGAGACCGGTGTAGCTATGGTCGTCTTTATCTGGGTTCTTCTGACTGGCGTGATATCGTACCTTAAGTTATCAATAACTTCGAAAATTCGAAAAAATCTTGGCTCAAAATCATTGATCAGCGTAGGAATCATCATGCAGTTGGGGTCAGCATGTGGAGCGATTTTTTCATTCGCTCTTACTAATTACACTCCTTTTTTTCAAGCACATAAACCATGCGCACCTCTGTGATATTTGTACTCACAGTATTTTCTCTGATAAGTTCATCTTGAATTCAGGTTCAGCGTTGATACCTCAATTATAACGAAAATATCATTTTGAATGTGCATTATATGATTTTTAGAAAATTCTATTTTTTATTTGCACTATTGAAACATATTATACTGTCGATAAGTAAATTTTTTCATAATTTTTCAATATCAATGAAATATAAAAAACTTAAATATATGAATGAGCTTGCTGAGTTTCAACAACGTATGAATGTATTTTTTGGAATGGAATACATTATGAAAAAAATTGTAAATATTGATTAAATGCTAACGAAATGCAAATATATCTATTTTTTCGTATGAAAAAATTTTTTGAATGATCTTTTGTTTGCATTTCAGTCAATATCACAAGAAAAAAATGTAATGTACTGAATGTTATTCATTCTTTACAAAAATTTTACGAGCAATGCGAATATGTATGTGTATGTTCGAACCATTCTGATTTTTTTCTAAAATACGTCATAAAATGTGATAAAATTGATGGTGATGGCCGAATAATTTGTTTCTCAACGAAATGTATAAATAATAAATTATTCATAAATTTGTAGGTAAATGCGTAGTTGAAAATAATATTGTAAAAGAATGAACAATAACGAAAATCTACACGATTTCCGCCGCAACTGTAAGAAAATCAATTTCCCAAAGATAAGATGGTTATAATAAAAAAAAAATTATATTTCAAAATGGTGAAGGAAATTATTATTGATTGTGGAGTTACTTTTAGAAACGAATGAATACATTAAAAAACAAATGTGGGTCTTATTTTGCGAAAGAAGTGGAAATGTTAAAGGAAAATGTACAGTGTTATTGCAAACAATTGATGAATATTTGTAATAAATTTTTGCAAATAAAAATTTTGTATACTTTCCTTCACAAATATTTTTCTCGTCAGAATTTCTTAATCTATGAGTGGACTATTTGGTCAAAAAATGATTAGAGAACCTGATATCTATGAATATAATTACCAATTATCTTGATTTAATTTTACAGTCGTAATTTTGGTGTATATGATAAGAAAACTTTAAAAAGAAGAATAAAACTATCCCGAGTATTAAAATACTAGGAAAAAAGTCATTTAGATGTAGTTAAAACTCTGAAATTTATTTTTAAACTTTTTTTCAACACAAATTTTTTGTCTATGACTATAATTAGAATAAATATGAAAAAAAACTATTGTTTCGAATCAAGAGTTTTTTCAAACAGTTGTGAAAAACTATTGAATCACCCAGTCGGTGAAATCGGAAGAATTTGGTCCTCCGATCGATCGCATTTTCAGCAGTTAGTAACGACATCTTTTAGAGAATTAGAAAACTTTAATCTCTCGAAAAATTCAACGTCGTCTTTGCACAAACTGCAGAGACGTCAAAACTGTCAAAACATTCTCATATAGTTTGATAAAAAAATTTATCCTTGTTGTTTCAAAAAAAATTTGTAAGCATAATTACAATTTGAAACAATTTAAAAATATTGTTGTTAGATTTACAATGCTTATTTGCAAATCAAGTGGCGTAAATATCTATTTTATTTTCGATATAGAGGTTATATTTGTGTTTGACATTTCTCATGAATTTACCTGCAGAAAGGATATTGTTTATATTCTAGTGAAGTAATAACAGCAATTTTGATATTTCAGAACTTCTACACAACTGTTATAATGAGTAAAAAATTAATATTTGTACAAATTTGTAATTTTACAAATATTACATAAAATTATATACACCCTTTAGTAAAATGTGCCTGTAATAATGCTTTTAACTAAAATGTGCAATATGGAAAAATAATCACGCAGTTTTCAAAATACATTCAATGATGAATGAATGTGAGAAAAAAGTGATTGAAATTATAAATTTGTGCCGAATATGTGGCCAAACGACTGTAGATGGTATTGACATGTATGATAGCAGAGGAATGCAGTTGAGACTGCAGGAAAAAATAAAATTGCACACTCCTATATTGTTAGATTATTGTGAGGATAAAATGCCAAAGAAAGTATGCCTCGAATGCTGCAACAAACTTGACGCTGCGCAATCCCTGGTCATTACTTGTTTGCAAACTGATCAAAATTTAAGAAAATTGTTGAATATTAATTTGAATGTGAGTACCTTTTGCAAATCTTTTTTAAATCAAGTCAATAATTAAATTATTTACGAAAAAATTAATCCTTGCATCTTTATTTTTCAGACCAAGTATGATGACAGGTATGCAGATTTGATAACAACACTTTCAAAAGATCTAGATAATTTTATTAACCCGAATGAAGTTGATACGACTGATGTAGTAGAGCCACATTGCAACAATTTATATGAAAGATATGCAGTGCCTGATTCGATACCCGATAAAGAGACAAACAATTTTATGGAAAATACAAAAATTGCAATAGTTGAGTACAGTTGTGTTTCTCAGTCACAAGAAATTCTGAAAAACAATGTTTGTGATTCAAAAAGTATGGAAAATACGAAAGAAAAGGCTCAATTCGAATGCAATACAGCACGCTCCGTCTGCGAAGTTTCGTTCGACGATACGACGACGTTTGAGAAGTGCAGGAGCTCGTGCGAGGAAAATACAGTCAGTGTCAGAGGTCAAGATTCCGTTAAGAGTGCGAACGACTCGTCGAGGTCTACGAAATCACGACGATATTGCGGCCATTGTACGTCGTATTTCGAAACTCGGAAGGAATTGCAAAACCACATTGCAGATTGTCACAACGCACAACCGTTATATAAGTGCGGTATTTGTGAAAAATCTTACGAAAAATGGTCAAGCCTCGACGTTCATGAAGCGACCCATAGAAATGACAAGCCATATCTCTGCGATCTCTGTGGCAAAAGCTTCAAACATTCGAACAATCTTCGAGGACACAAGAGAATACATCTGGATGATGCGAAAAAAAAGCGTCACGTCTGTGACATTTGTAGCAGCGCATTTAGATCCAGGTTCGTTTCGATAAATTATAATTTATAATTTTAAAAAAAATAGATTTGCTCCGCACTTTTTTTCACTATTTATCCACAAATTTGAATAAAATGAAAAATCTCAATTACACGAAAACTGGATCGCGGTATCCAGCAAAAAAAAGTGGAAAATAGCGAGTAGCTGTATAAACGATTAAAATACAGGAAGGGATTCCTGATTGAAAATAATCGTATCACGGTGTATTTAGAGAATGAACTATTATCGGTGAATTCCGTCTCTGTTTAGATTTCATCTCCGGGAACATATGAATCAGCATAATGGCAATAGACCGTACGCATGTGAGACTTGTGGCAAAACGTTTTACAAGAGGATACAATTGCGACAGCATCGTTTATCTCATGGCTCTAAAACATATGCCTGCCCAATTTGCGGAGTTACGTTCAATCGGCGTGGAAACATGAACACCCATTTAAAGAGACACGAAAAAATCGATGGAACGTACACGTGTAGTGTAAGTAAGAATGAGTAAATAAATGTTATCGTATTCAATGAGACTCGAACGAATGAAAAAAAAAATCCCGTATTGCAGGTTTGCGAGTACAAATGTAATTCCATGAGCGAGCTAAAGACGCATCGGAAGGAGCATTCGGAGAGCGAAATCACGGCGAGCATAAGAACGAAGAACGCGAACAAAACGACGATCCAATGCAAAATATGCGACAAGGTATTCCTGAAGCGGGCTGTCCTGTTGAATCACGAGATGACGCACGAGAGCGATCGTACGAGGATAGAGTGCGAAAAGTGCGGTAAGAAACTGGCGAACAAGAGTTCCCTGAGATACCATAATCGATCGTTGCACTCGACGGAGAGGCCCCACATGTGCCAGTTCTGCGGGGAATCTTTCGTCTCGAAGGGCTCGCGTCTCTCCCACGAGAGGATTCACACGGGCGAGCGGCCTTACGTCTGCGAAATTTGCAACATGCGGTACAGATGCTCGAGCAATTTGAATCAGCACATGAAGATTCATTCTTCCCTCAAACCGTACGCTTGTCAATACTGCTATAAAAGTTTCACGCGAAAAGGCTCCCTGGTTGTCCACGAGAGAATTCACACCGGCTGCAGGACGTTTGCCTGTCCGATCTGCGCTCGTGCCTTTTCTCAGAAAAACGACATGATGAAGCACACGACGACCCACCAATCGAAACCCGTCAAGTGCGAGACTAATTTCGAGAGCAAGAACGAGCTACTCCAACATTTGAACGAGCACGAGGAGAACGTCGATGATCCTGTGGCCACAGGATACACGATTATTACCGAATCTTTGGAAATTTACGACACCGTGCCAAACGATTCTTCCGTCCAACTGGATGCCAAGACATAAATTTGGGTTAATAGTTTAAATATCTCATAATTTTGGTCAATTGTTTGTAAGAAATTTCGACTGTTTTACTTAATTCAAGAGATTTATCACATAGAATTAAGGGTGTCGAGTCCGTTGAGCATAAATCAGAAGTTTGACAACGTTTTTCTTCCATATGAAGTCGTTCAAGAGTAAAAATTTATTAAGAAAAATTGCTGCAAATTGACTAAAGAAAAACGTATTTGACATTCAAGGTCACCCAATGACAGGTCTACTCTCCACATGTGACTCCACGAAGAAAATTATGAAACTTTTTTAAAAATTAGATGAAACTTCTTCTGATGTTATACAAAAATCAATGCAAAATTTCATCTACATCAGGAGTTCGTTACTTAGATATTTATTGTACAAAATTACAACTTGAGGTAAAAGTCGCGTGAAAATTGTTTGAGACAGAATTTCTTGAAAATTTGCACAAATCTTCTTCAATGTCATGTCAAAATGTATGTCAAATTTTGTAAAGCTTTACCATCTAGAAATCGAGATATTAATTATTAAAAATCGTTTCAATCTCCCATTAAAGAGACAAAGCCTCTTTAGATTTTGCGTACATTTCTATATCATAGTGCTAAAAAAGATCTATGCAAATTTTGAAGAAATTCTGTCTCAAATAACGTCTAGTGGCGATTTTACATTTAATGAATACGGCCAAACTTTTGAATAAATTGTTACGCGATTCCTAACTTAAAACACATACTCTTACGAGAAGGTACAGAAAATAGTCATTTTTAACAATTAATATCTTAATGAAATCATCGTAATCATCATGAAATTCCTTACACAACGTTTTGGAGATGTTATTTAATATTATAGAAAAAATTTTAAAAAAAATTTCGAATTTGAACAAAACATTCTTAATAATTATTTAGATAATGTGACAAATGTGCCAGTAGCGGTACTGTATAACAACAATAATTAGTAAGAAAATTCGGTCATTTGTGTATTGACAATACGGTCAGTGATACCTCGAAAGACTAATAATTAATTCATCTTATGAATATGTGTCTGGAATATCGTTGAATTCGCTGGTCATCCTTGAATCGAATGACACGATATGAGCGTTCTTCAATTATTGGGAACTTGATGAAAGATAGTCCGTGCATCAAAAGGTCAAAGTGAAATATAGCCAGGTTAAATTATCTCGTTCACACGTTACGTAGCTAAAGTCGTAGTACGGAAAAAAATAGTCAATTTTTGTTTCGCTTTGTTTCCTCATTAATTCCATTCTCAGCGACGAGTACGACGAGATCGTGTTGAATTTCTGATTACTGCTTATACGTGCACGAAATATAGCTTTAGGAATCCTTTTGAATGTATTTGCCGAGGTGTGTTTGTGCATAAAGCGATTTCGACGATGCGCTCTATAGATTCAATTTTGCGTGCGAACAAATCGTATCCGCGTCTGAATAATTATTTCATATTCTGTCATACCAAAGGTATATATAGATAACTTAAGTCAGTAAAATAGCTTCAGTATTTCGCATCTTATGGTACGCGCCGAACGTACCCAGTGATCGATTAACGAGTCGCGGCAAGTCGAAAAACAAAAGTATCTTTGGAGTTGCGTTTCCGGTTTGGTTTCTGGAAAAATGAATGATAATTGCAAGAAAACTGGTAGTGGCGGAAAGCTTGTCACAAGATGTACGGAAACTAGTCGAATTGAGAGTTTTTACGCCGGGAAAACAATCTTTCTCACAGGATCGACGGGCTTTATGGGAAAATGTTTGCTCGAAAAAATGCTTCGAGGATGTCCGGACATCGAACGGATTTACGTACTCATAAGATCCAAAAGAGGAGCCACCACCCAAGAGAGAATGAAAAAGTACTTCGATGACGTAGTGGGTATAACTTTATTGATCTGACTCAGCTGACAAATACAATATTCGATTTATTTCGCGGGATCCTGTTTTTGCACCAAGTTTCAATGTAATTCGTTCATCATTAAAAATGGGTCAATGTCTTTAAATCAATTAACCCCTTCATCAATAAATTAACACGAAGAATAATTTCCATTTTTAAATGGCAAATTAAGTATTATTCTCTCTGTTATTCCTCGTTTCTCATAAAAAGTCTCACACTGTGCTTAATTTGAATTAATAATGTTGCTGGACTGTTGGATTGAATAAAACAGTTGCCAAACAAAAATTATATTTGTCAATCCGACATATATCAATTCCTTAAATTTTTTATTAGAATAATTAAGATGACTCTCTTTTGTTTTTAAAAATGGGAAGTTTAACATTATTCGTTCTGTTATTTCTCATTTTTCATCAGTAATTCCCACACTGGATTAAATTTGAATTAATAATGTTGTCGAATTGAATAAAATACAGTTCTTAAAATAAAAAATGCATTTGCCAATGCAACGTACCATCAAGTTGAAGAATATTTAGTGGCATGATGAAGATAATTCTTCAGTATATTTACAAATGTGATGATTGAATATTATTATTTCTCTTTTTACTAGAAAATTCTATTGTTGAATAAATTGAATACAATTTTTTAAAGAAAAGTGATATTTATCACTCCAATGATACATTTGATTAACTTTTTTATTTCAATAATTCAGACATCCCTGCACTATTCTTACAAATTTGAAGATTATTAATTAATGTTTTATTCCTCTGGTTATTTCTCACTAATTGATTATATTTTACTTAAGTTATCTCGTCAAAACGGAAAAATTAGTACAATTCCACAGCATTACTTGTGTTATTTCATGAACAACATTATTTTATTTATGTCTCTTTATTATGATTTTAAACTTGATAAATATCGCGCAGTTTCAAGGTTTTTCATTCAAACGTAATTTATGCATTAGAAATTCTCTAAATGAAAATGACATTTTTTTAATCTACACGCAATCCGGCCAGATTTTTCATCGCCCATCAGTATCGTACTGCTGATTTTTTGTATGATTTCAAAAGTTTGAAATTACTTTGAAGCATTTTTTTGATTGTCTAGACGCGGCTTGAAACGAAAAATGTTATGTTTCTATAAAACAACCAACAAAAGAAAAAAAATAAAAGTAAATAAATCCAATGGTATGCTGTACGAATGTATTTGTGATTCCAAAAATCCGAATGATTCATACTTATCGTGAATAAAGTCAAATTTTGACTCGCGAATGAACGAAGATGCGTGACCAGAAAAATAAAAATTTGTCTCCTCATTTACATTAAGAAACACGATTACGTATAGGCAACAATAATTTTTTCATCGTTTGGACGAGTAGAACCGATGACACTTTGAACACTATCCAATTAATTGTCAGGGTGAAAAAAAGTTAGACACGCGCCGAGCTCGTTTCTATATCACACGATGCAATTAATTCCGCAGTTGTTCGAGACAGTGCGAAAAATGTATCCAGGCTGCGAGTCGAAGGTGCACGTGATCGAGGGTGACCTCATGGCCGAGGACTTGTCGATTTCGGAATCGGACAGGAAAAAATTGATCGAAGAGGTCGATTACATATTCCACAACGCGTCGAACGTAAAGTTCAACGAGAAGATAAGTTCGGCGCTGAGCATAAACGTCCTCGGTACCCTCGGTATGATAAACCTGGCGAAAAAGTGCAAAAAGGTTCAAGCCTTCATGTACGTATCGACGGGATACTCGCACTGTTACAACAAACGCATCGAGGAGGTGAATTATCCAGCCCCGGCCGACGAGAAACTCGTTCGCGAAATGATACGAACCGACAAGGCGTTACAGGGTGGATATCCCGAGAAAAAATTGCAAGAGATACTCGGAAAGTTTCCAAACACTTATTGCTTCTCGAAGGCCACGGCCGAGGGCCTCATTCATGAAATGGGCAAACAAGTCTCCTTCCCATGCATCATTTACCGGCCCACGATCGGTAAGCTTTTGCGCGCCAAGTCGCATTTATTTTTCACTATTTAAAGAATCAAATCTCGTTCGAAAGGTCTGAAGAAAAAATTGAATAAAATTTGAATTCGCGAAAAAATGATGTTTGCAGTGCTTTCTTCGTGGAAGGAACCTATCCGCAGTTGGGTCGACAATCTCAACGGACCAGGATTGCTGTTCGTTGGATACGCGCTGGGTATCGTCCGCGCTGTGTACCTTCGCGACTACGTAATGGATTTTATTCCGGTTGACATGGCCATTAATGCGACTCTGGTCTCGATGTGGGACGCGACCAAGAACAGGTGAATTATTCACAGTGGAAAATTCATTTCGTCATCAGACACTAAGCCCGATGCACTCAAAATGAACATTTGTTGAAAGCTTGAACTATTTTTTTCAATATGACGAATAAAATATTATTCGACTGATACGTTAAATTTTTTTTAAGAATATAAAAACAAATGGTTGTAGAAATCAAGCTATAGAGGTATCGACAAAACCATCGGTATTATTAACATAATATTTTGTTTTTTTACAACTGTTCGCTTTACATTTTTTTAAACATGTCTAACCTTTATTTTTTACATTTTTGTGGTCGTTACTGCATATTTAGGTGAAGAAATGACTAAAACTTAAAAAAAAAGTGATTTATTCTTATTTTAATTAATTTAATTTTAACTTTTCAGGGAACGATTTTCTGGAGCTTTCGTTTACAATTACGGCAGCAGTACTACAAATCCCATCACGATTAGAGAAATAAAGAGAAACGTTCTTCCGAATAATGGAACGCTGCAGACACCCTCGATCCACACGATTTGGCCGCACGGTATCGTCATAACCGAATGCGTCTACTATTTTGCGATCCTCCACGTTCTGTTCCATCTAATCCCAGCGATACTGATTGACGGCTACCTCTTGCTCAAGGGAAAGAAGGCGCAGTCAGTAAACTATTATTTTTTACACATTTCATTTTTTATAACAATAATGATATTACAATAAATTTAGAATTATACTGTAATAATAAACTCTTAAGGTAGTTCTATAAGGTATAAGGTAGTTTTATCGATTATTTAGGATTTCGTTGAAAATTGGTATTGCCATTGTTACACTGAAAACGAAATTTGGTTGATTCAACAAAAACTAAATCCTTGGTTGATTTAACTGAAGTTTAATTATTTCAAATAAACAAGTGTTGTTTCGACGAAATATTTTCAACTAAATATTTTTCAACTAAATCTGCTCTCAGTGTACGCATATGCGTATCAAATTTTACGAGGTTTCACCCCGTAGAAATTGAGATATTGATTGTTGAAAATCCCTATTTTCAGTACTCTCCCATAAGAGCCCGTGTTAAATATTGCCATTTTTAATTCTAAATATCTTGAAATATAGATGGTGAATCTTCTTTAGCATAGCTCTTTATTGCACTTCAAAGAAGCTTTCTTTAGTTTTTTTTATCCTAAGATTGTGATTTTTCAAATTTTCATACATAAATAGCGAGTACAAGTCACCTTGATGACCTTGAATTTTGAGTATGTTGTTCTTGAAACAATTTGCAATAACTTTTGTTAATAAACTTAAGCTCAAAAACCACACAGTATGGAGATAAATTGAAATAAAAATTTTTGATTTGACTGTAACTATAGAACTACCTTAAGGTAATTGACACGTGACGGTGAAATTCACAAGTTTTTTTAACCACATATAAAATTACAAAAAAAAATTTCGATAGAATTTCATGAAAATTTGTATAAAACTTCTTCTACATCATACTGATGATAACACTGTACACTGAGAAAAAATGTTGGTTGAATCAACTGAAATTTTGTCGAATCAACCAAATTTCGGTTGATTCAATCAAGATTTATTCTCAGTGTAGGTGTCATAAGGGGGTATTATTAAAAAAAATCTTTTTAAAAAGTTATTTTATATACTCTATAGATTATAAATATTTTAATAGTTATCAGATATAGTTGTTCGTGATATAAAATCCCTCAAAAATTCGTAAATGTGGAAAAAATGGGAGAAACGACGCAAATTCAGAAGAAAAATAAATAAAGCGGAGAAGGAAAAATAAAGACAAAGCTATCGTTTGAATATGCATTTGAAAAAAAAAGCAAGGAGATTCGCGAAAACAAGCGTCCATTTGCGTCACGTATGCATAACGTATTTGTATTATTGTTTCGCAGAGCCCTGTCTGCTTACAAAAAAGCGACGATGAATTACTCCCATCTGCTGCACTTTATGCATGGCAATTGGAGGATAGACATAACGGAAATGACCAAAGCGATCGATCGCATGGAACCCATTGATCACGAGCTCTTCAACTGTGACGTTAGAAGGCTAGACTGGGTTGATTATTGCTCAACTTACTGGAATGGACTTCGCCAGTATCCCCTCAAAGATCCGCCTTCGACCGTGCCGGCAGCTATCAAAAAATTCCGTAAGCTCCAAATCATAAACGACATCGTGGTTTACATTTTCCTATTTTCCTTGACGTATTTTATTCTCTCTTACCTAGGAATTTTGTAATTTTTCTTACGTTGTACAACTCCCCTATTTATCTTTTACTATATTTTTATAAATACAAAACTGTCTCAGTGTTTTTTTTTCTTCTTTTGTCAAAACGTGATATTTAATATGTAAGAGTCAAAGCTTAGGAAGAGTTTTTTTTTATTCTGTACATAACGCAAAGTGGATAATAAATGAGCTTTTACTGAAATTTTACTTAAATTTACCTTCCCCAAATGTAGACTCGAAAGAACTGATAGCGAAACTTATTTTATAAACGTTAAAAAATAATTTTTCGATCGACGAATTCAAAGTCTCCCTGGCTGTCGAATCAACATTTATGCCTAGAAATCTACGCTATCGATTCTTAGATAATTATTCGGGTTCGGTATTTATTATTATTCTTATATAATTTATATAATTATTCGGGTTCGGTATTCATTATTCTAATCCTTCATTTCGATACACCTTTTTATCTATTTTTTTCGAGTATTTTTTTTTATCCTGTGCTATTTTCCAAGGGTGAAGATCGTCTCGTAAATTTTTTTCTGTTAAATTGAACGCATTCGTGCACTTGCCGCGATCACTCGAGCCAGGGTAATCAGGATGCAGAAAAATGCATTATTACGATGCAAACGTATGCGTCATTCGGGTTCCTGTGTACCCTTCCGCTGACATGCAAGAAAGTCGATGCATATTTACCATAAAATATTTTATCGGAATATATAAAAGAGGGTAATCGATTAAAAAAGTGGCCAGTTTCTTTGCAGCGATTGTATCGTTAAGAAACAAAATAAAATCCAAAAGTTGCACGTTATTCGCGACCGAATACTCGAAGAGAGCGTTACTGTGTGGTTAGTTGATCGTGAAATATAAATCTTTGGACGCTATCCACGAAAATGGACGACATTTATTCGCGACTCGAGGATAAATCCGTGTTCGGGGAGGATGTCACAGGATGCAGTGAGATTCAACAATTTTTCAACGGACAGACGGTCTTTCTTACTGGTTGCACGGGATTCGTTGGTAAAATATTCGTGGAAAAGCTGCTGAGAAGTTGCTACGGGATAAAGAAGTTGTACGTTCTGGTCAGACCGAAAAAGTTCTCGATCGAGGAAAGGATCAAGCAATATTTCGACAATGCGGTAAGTTAGTGCAGTAATCGCGATTCAAAGAAGTTAAAAATAGATCGTTAAAATTGTTGTTCCCTTTTTTTTTAATTTTATAAATATTGTTTTATAAAAATTAAAATGATTAACAAGTGTTTAAAAGATGTGTGAAAAGAAATTTTTGAAAAAAGATGTAATTCGTTGAACTATGAAGAAGAAACATTTTATTTGAAGATAAACATTAATCCGGGAGGTAGGATATTTAACACGTAGTGTCATTAGGACCCTTTTGCAGATATTCGACAGATTAAAAGAGGAAAGGCCCAATTTCCGGTCGAAAGTATCAATAATAATAGGCAATTTGTCGGAGGATAATATCGGTTTGGCAAAAGAAGATAGAGCGAGGCTGATCGAAGAAACGAGCTTGATTTATCACAACGCTTCGAACGTTAAATTCGATGAGAATATGAGCGTGGCGTTGGGAGTTAACGTAATCGGTACGAAAAACATGTTGGATTTGGCCATGGAGTGTAAAAATCTCTTGGCCTTCGTGTACATCTCGACGGCCTATTCACACTGTTATCGACAGCACATAGAAGAGAAATTTTACCCTCCTCCTGGCGATATGAAAATGATGATGGACATTAAGGCTACCGATGAATCGACTCCCGGTGGATTAAGCGAAGAAGCGTTGAAACGCGTACGCGGAAAGTGGCCGAACAATTATGTCTTCACCAAATCCACCGCTGAAGGGCTTATCGAACAATTCGCGAAACAAGCGCCTTTTTCTTGTTCTGTCTTCAGGCCTAGTATGGGTAAAAATCGCCAATTCATATATATATATAATCATTTATTTAATTGCTTCATGTAGATAATATCTGTAAATTAATTTTTTTTTCTATAATTGCTTTTTTTAAATTTTTTTCATATATATATAAATGAATTTTATCGAATACAACGAATACAATGAGATTTTTTAATATTGTAAACAAATGGTTGTAGGAATAAAATCATAGAAATATTCCTACATTGAATTTATAGATGACATTGAATTTAGAGTACGTTATTTTCGAATCAATTTGTAACGATTCTTCTCAATAGACTTAAAACCCAAGAACTATACGTATAGTATGAAGAAAAATTGGGGAAAAACTTTTAAATTTGATCGTGTCTGTAGAACCTTAATATTGCCATTGATTGCACCTACTTTTCCGGATTACAGGAAGTAATTAAGGCAATGATTTTCAAACTAATCCAAATGTTAGTGTTGGTTTTGACGTTAATAGTTTAAAATTCACTCTTCAAGTAAAGTTAATAGAAAGATTATTGTAAGTTGTACTTTTGACGAATGATGATTTTTGGCAAAAATGTACTTTGTACTTTGTACAAAAATGTATTTTTCACATATTTATTAGTATAAAATATACTATTATCTATAATAGTAAAAAACATCAATGACTTTTTTACTTTTAATTTTTATATCGTAAATAAATATTTATGCTAAAAACGTTTGTGAAACAGTTATATCAACATATCTGGAACCGATCAGAGGATGGTGTGGAAATATTAATGGGCCGATTGGTGGAATAGTAGGAAACGCGATCGGTTTTATTCACGTTGTTTACAAGGGACATTTGCCCCTTGATTGTATCCCAGCCGATATGTGCGCAAATGCGATAATCGCTGTCACCTGGGACTCTGTTAAAAATAAGTAAGATTTTTAATATGATCGAAAAAATAAATTTTCGGTCTTTTTTTTGCAATTCATATTTCTCATATAGGTATTATATAATGAAAATACATACATATTTTCCACTTTATCATGTGTGCTATACATATAAATTTCTCTATTGTATACGCTTGGAACAAAACAGGAAGTCTGAGAAGGAAGGAAGTGTGTACAATTATGGAACCAGTACTGCAAATCGAATGTGCCTGCGGGAATTTCAAGAGAAATGTTACATAAGAGGCTGCGAAACACCTTCGATCCACATGGTGGGTCCCTATTACACCACGTACACCAATTGCGTCTGGCATTATTGGACCGTTCATCTATTCGTGCATTTATTTACGGCTCTCTTCGCCGACTGCTTTTTAGTCTGCACAGGTCAAAAGCCACAGTGAGTTAAACTTTGCACCATTTTAAACATTTTCTTAACTTCAAATTTAAATTAATTGTAAGTTTGAAAAATTCTGTCATCGACTGCCGATTATTGTATATCTTGGCTGGGAAATACAGGAATTACTAGTTACCATGTAGTAGTTTGGACTATGATATTTGTCTCCATCTGTTTGATCTCATTGATGATCATTTTCGTGCTCGACTCGAGCTGCCACCTCTCGGCGATAAATCCAACTACTCATTGTTCGTGAATATTTCAGAGTCCTGTCCTACTGGAAACTGATGACGAAAAATATAAAATCGCTGATCTACTTCTCCAGTGGAAACTGGAGGATACACGTTCACCGAATGCAGGAGGTCTGGGATCGAATGAATCCTCGAGACAAGAATTTATTTTTCTGCGACCTGAGAAAGCTCGACTGGGACGAATATACATACGCTTATTGGGCAGGTCTGAGGGTTTACATTCTCAGAGACCCCATAACGACGGTGCCGATCGCTGTGAAAAAGTTCAACACGATTATGACAGTACACAAATTTTTATCCATTGCTGTACGATTTTTAATCATTTTTTTTGTTGCTCGATGGCTCATCTTGACGATTTTCGCTAATTTCTACTGATTCATGCGAGACTCTTGTTATTAAAAATTTATCGAGCGGAAGCGATGCGTACACGAATAATTCTCTAGAATCAATAATCGATCTGGTTAACGAATCAAAAAGAAAGAGAAAGAAATGGCGAATACTTTTGCTCGTGCTGTCATCGAAATTGATCATGTTCTCTGTCCAGAAAAACTGTTTACTTTCCTTTTTAAAAGTATTACCCTCACTCTTCCATCCCGAGTGTCAAAGTGTCAAATATTTGTTACATTTGAGAAATAAAATCGATGAGGGATGAAACAAATTAATTTCGATCATTTAATCGCCAATCTGGAAAATTGAGAAGCAGCGGCGACAAATGGACGGAGGGCAATTTTTGGGACTCCGAGGGAGATGAAAAAAGCAGAGGTGAGGGCCAGAGATTAAAAGAGACGTCGATAAAACATTCTTATATATAGAATAATACTCTTTATTATTTTTTGATAGTTGTTCTTGTCCATATCGTGTCGTGGTTTCTTTTTTCTGCCTCTTCCAAGTATTTTGTTCTTCCGTGGTTAGTATTTTGGTAAAACGACATAACGTGGTACACAAATTCACCGCTAAAACAACGCTTTCGACCACTCGTTAGCGAGCCATATTTTGGAACCGCTTACGACTAAAGTTCTGCTCATCAATTTGAAATTCTTCGATTGTTGAACGCGCGCGAGGAAAAAAACCTCGACGAGACGTCGATGATTTATAACGTTTATTCCGATCATTCGTTTTCCCTTTTTTTTCACTTCGTTCAGCCTTGTTGCGTTTTTGTTTGCGCTTTTGCGCACAATTGTATGCTCTTCTTCAGGTCGCTGATCAAACTTTTTGCATGCTTTTTTTTAGTACTTTTACTCTTCGATAAATTTTTTTTCTTCGCGGCCGGGACACCAAAATACGGAGAATATCGAGTGATCGATTCGCTCTTTAGACATACACTGTGCATCTTACAACGTTTTTTCTGCTTCTTCTATTGTTTTTGTATTTTCGTTTATCTATTAAAAGATTACGCCGCGATTCGGAGCGATCGAACGACAAACGCGGTCGGATTCGTGAACGAACGGCTCTCACCCCGAATCAACCCTCGCCGATGTCTCCCACGTATTCCCAGGTTGTTGAAAGAAAAAAAAATGACTCACACTCGTATTCATATATTTATTTTTTTAATAAATTATATACTCTTCTTGTGACAACATAATTTTTGTTCGAAACTCGAGAGATCGCGAATCTGTTTCGCTCGCTCTGAACGCGGCGTAAATTTTTCGATGCAACTTTAACTTTGTCTTTCTGCAAACACCCTCGTCCTCTTTTGCTACTTTATATATATTTACAATGTACAGTGTTGTCTTTCCTGTCCTAGGTTTTTTTTTCGGCGCTGCTGGGACACGCTCGACTGCACCGATCGATTTGTTACAAATACGAGCTCACCGGAGAAAAGAAAAATGCAATGAATTCATGAAAATGAAAAAAAAAGAGGAAGAAGAAATGAAAAAAAAAAAAAACAAAGGGAGGGTTAAAAAAGAAAGGGGGGAAGAGTTGAGGGGGTAGAGC